>CM060328.1:63471148-63483648 GCA_030674155.1 Stramonita haemastoma
TGGTGTTTCTATGCTACCATTCTTAGGGTTGAAATCACTAGTGAGTAGTCCATCTTAAAGTCACCTCTGGTATAGATTTGCTTTTGCATTCATCACTGACGTTCACATCTGGTTTATCCATGGAATGTATTTGGTATCACTTCTGTCGAGAGGTGGTGCCTACGTGTATGGTGTATTTGGAAGTTCAAGATGTTTGTGATTGCCAGATGGCTGGTTTTACTGAAAGTTTCTAATATACCTACTGCCCTGTCGGTTTATATTTTCTAGTCCAGGAAGTCTACCTCTATATCCTTTATCTTTGTTTTCATCGACTTCAGTATTTTGATCCCTCAGTGTGCAGTTTTCTTGCCAGGTGTCTTGTCTTTCGGTGGTTGCAGAACTTTTCAATTTCTTCCGTGCTTTTATAGTGTGAGGGCAAAGAAGTGGATGATATTCAGCAGAGTTGGCTTGTGTTACTCGCTCTGCTGTGACCACACTTACTGATGACGTGTTGCGTGATCTCTGGTCCATGACTGATGAAGTAGATAACCCCCATATCTGAGGGCTGCTTTCCCATTCAGTGGCTGGAGACGAGCTGGTTTTGAGGATTGTTTCTCTTTACCTGCCTCCTTTGGTACCTGGTAAAACAGACAGATTGCAAAGGTTTCACAAAACCTGGCCTGGCCAAAAGCTTAGTTACAGATGTTAGCTTACTGAAGAATCCTATATTAGGTTTCTTTTGGTTAAAATATGCTGAGCATTGTCTTCAGCCGTGATAAGCTCTTTGCATAACAACTCTACTCTCTTTTACAAGAGAAAAAAATCCTCTTTAGTTGTAGTATGGCTGTCTACGTGGTGAGGCACTTGAAGGGTCTTACACAATTCTCATTCCTTGTGTACTTCCAGTCTCACAGCTATTCCAACATGAGCAAATCAGCATGGGTGTTAAGCTGGGGAATGCCTAACAAAAAAATATAAATAAAAAGGGGAAACAAATTATGAAACCCCTTTCACTTCACAGTGTGGAGTCAATGGGGAATAACACTCCACTCTTCAACAGAAATTTTTTTAAGTAAATGAAAAAAAACCATTACAACTATAAGGAACCAAACCTCTTTTATTCAATTTAAAACAAGCAGTCAATAATGGATTGATGGTTGATAGGGGCAAAAATAATCGAACAGAATAGGCTTTAAAAATAACACAAAAATACAAACCAAACAAAAACTGGACAAAAAACAATGGGCCGACAAAAGGTGAAAATATGCAAAAAAATAAAATTAATGTTCAAAAACAATAAGCCCCGAAAAAACAGAACAGAAACAATGGACAAATAACTAACAAAAACAAATATTATCAGCAAAGACAAGACTAAAAGACTACATGTCAAAAAAAAAGAGCTAAAAATAACCAGCACATACCTCAGCTTTCGATTCAATAGTGTAGGCGACAACAGTCATCCCATAATCATGTCAGTTTATTGGCAATGGATTTCAGCTCATGAACACCTGAAAGCAGTAAGCCACAGTCAGTATCACTGAAAAATCCCACTTGCTTAAAAGAATCTTAAGGATCACAGTGTTTTAAGTTAATTGGATAGATTATTAATTCATGGTTATTGACTGAGACCAGTTGTACCCCTTAAGTCAAAACCAAATGCAGTTATTTCGGGGTCTAATTGTGAATGAAGTGTAAATGTTTGAGCACAAAAACTAAAAAAATCGGACATTATTCCAGTCCAGAAGTTATTTTTTGAATGCCATATTACTAAATAATTGTCTACAGCCAAGGCAACTGATATAAGTTTAAAATATTATGGGGGCGTTCAGATTGTATTATATAATTCTCGGCAATATGTATCATCATTCAACAGTAGGAAAGTTACTAGTCTTTCCCAGGACGCTGCATCCTCTCTTTGTTAATAGTTTAAAATACTGGCTTGTGTAAATCACCGACATCTAGTAGATGTGAATATATAATAGAAGAAGAAAAACTACTATGGACCATGAAATAAATCTAACTGAATAGAATGCTTTTAGCTATTTACAAACAAGGGTAAACTTTTTTTCAACGCTATGCTCAGTCTGTATCAAACAACTGCCACATCTACAGCATCCAAAAACAACAATATATTTTAATATAAAAAACAAAGTGAGGCCTTTAAAAAAAATAGAACTTTGTAGCTATATGATATTGTCTGCTCTTTACACTTAACAACCCAGATGATGCGCGTTTCGAAAAAAGACATTTTTTACCTAACCATATACTTTAAAGCCAATAATCATTTTATGTATGAAAACAAAGCAGCTAATAATAATAAAAACAGCTGTAGAGCTTTTTTCTTTTTAAATGTACTTACGTATGCAAGGCGAGGATGGTTCCAGAGTGGCCAGATGGTAGCCTGTCTTCTCAAGAGACAATCCCTAATCTCCCACGTGACCCACATGACGACTTCAAACCAACAGATTAAGGCCTGTGCAAGAAATGAATGATATGATGGAGGGCACCGAGATGGTCAGTTAAGGAACCGTTCTAAAATTTGGGAGTGACGGAGAAATTCTTCATAACAGACATAAGGGCTGTGTCAAACTCTCATCAGGTGGGTAATTCCAGACACGTCCACTGTCACCGAGGTTGATCTCCTCTTATCACTTGTAAAGATTCCTTTACCCGACCATTTTTCCAAAGGGTAGGTTTTTTGCTGTTGCTGCCTTTCTAAAAAAAAAGAATTCATTATTTGTTGGATAGGGACTTTTCAGTTTGGCTTTTTGGCGAGGTTTAGGTTTAAAATAATAATTGAGGGGACATGGATCTTAGGTTGCATGATTATTCATTGTGGTTTTACTTAATTAAAAAACATGTTAAGCTTTTTTTGTTTAGTTTCAGTTTTTAATTTTATTAGGGCTAGTTTTTTTTTTATTTTGTTTTTAGTTTGGTTACCTTTCCTGGTCTTTGTTCTCCTTTAGTTCATTTTTGTTTGCTTCATTTTATTTTTCATTTTTAGTTTTAGGTTTTTAGCTTTTAATTTTGTTACTTCTTATTTTTTGTTTTATTTCTTTTTAGTTTTAAGTTTTTGGTTTGAAAAAAAATGTTTTGGTTTGTTTAGTTTTCCAGCTTATTTTCAGTTTGTTTTAGTTCATTTTGGTTGGTTTCATTTTATTTTTTGGTTTTCGGTTTTTAGCTTTTAATTGTTAGTTTTTATTTTTGTTTTATTTCTTTTTAGTTTTAAGTTTGGTATTAGTTTTCATTTATCTTTTTATTTTCGTTTTATTTCTTTTTAGTTTTAAGTTTTTGGTTTGGTTAGTTTTTCAGTTGATTTTCAGTTTGTTTCAGTTTATTTTGGTTGGTTTCATTTTATTTTTCATTTTTAGATTTAGGTCTTTTTAGCTTTTAATTTTGTTAAGTTTTTAATTTTTGTTTTATTTCTTTTTTAGTTTTAAGGTTTTGGTTTGGGTTTTTTTCGGTTTATTTTTTAGTTTGTTTTAGTTCATTTTGGTTTGTTTCATTTTATTTTTCGTTTAGGTTTTTCTGTTTTTAGTTTTGTTGGATCTTAATTTTTGTTTTGTTTTTAGTTTGGTTAGTTTTCCAGGTTTTTTCGTTTTAGTTTATTTTGGTTTGTTTAATTTTATTTGATTTTCATTTTTAGTTTGGGGTTTCTGTTTTGTTTTGGGGTACTTTTTAATTTTATGTGAATTTATTTTGGTTTAGCTTATTTTAGTTTTTAGTGTTATGTTTATTTTTTTTTAACTTTAAGTTTAGGTTTTTAATTTTGATTTAATTTTCAGGCTTTTGCTCACTTTTTTTCTTTTTAATAACTTTTGATTTTATTCTAATTTTATGTTACTATAGTTTTATTCATTTCACGATTTTATTGTATTCCAGGTTATTTCATTTTAAAGTTTTTAGTTTCCCTTTTTCTGGATAGCTTTTCATTTTACTTCAAATTTTTGGCATTTTATCATTTTTTTTGTATGTTTAATTTTCCCCTTTCAGCAAGGGATAAGAGGAGCATGGTGACCAGTGGATACATGAAGACAACCAACCGGTAGTGAACAGAAAATTGAACTCCGACACAGAAAATCGGGAACAAAATCTAGTGAGATTAGGGGCAAATATAACGGTAAGACACGAGTCTGCCTTTCGCGCGTACTACAGACCCACAGGTTTTCCCTGTTGGTCACACCAAACATTCGACGCAAAGCAGCAACTGCTTTGGCTGCCTGATGGCTTTCTCATCTCTAACCTCTATACACTCGATGTGCCATTTTTTTTTAGTCCCCTGAAGTATTTCTGATGGGTTCGGTCACAGAATCCGCGCTGTAGCAAACGTTTCGAATATTATCAGGGCTCCATCATCGCTAGCTCTGGAGGTTTTGGAAGCACACGGCGAATCTTCACAAAGACCCAGAATAGCATCAAGACAGCATAGCATCCTCAACGCGAGTCACTGAAAACGAAGGCTTGTTAACTTCATTCCAGATCCCGAGAAATCAAAGCCCTTCAGGGTTTTGCTGAGACAGTTCCCTCTTCCTCCACTCTCTATCCATTGACAGCACGGGCCTAACAGAGTTTAAAGTATGCATGTGGGTACATATGGAAGATCAGGCCTTGTCTCAAAGACGTTTCTACAGCACTCTCATCATAACATCTGTAGAGGGGTGAGGTCCAAGATAGCTGGAGGTATCTGTAAACACAGAAATAGGCGTGTGATAGATATATGACAATGTGTGACTCTGTGTGATCTGTGTGTGTGTGTGTGTGTGTGTGTGTGTGTGTGTGTGTGTGTGTGTGTGTGTGTGTGCTTGTGTTGTGTTGTGTTGGAATGTGATGTGGTGTGGCGTCGTGTGTTGTGTTTGTGTGTGGGAGGGAGGGGGGAGAGGGAGGGAGGGAGAGAGTGAGAGAGAGAGTAATTTATTAAATTAATTTATTTTATTTATAAATTCTTTTGTAGGGAGGATAATAGAAAAAGCACCTGTGTGGTGTTTTTTTTTTACATCCAGTCCCTGTGTGTATGCAGTTTTGTCAATCTTATTTGTTCCCACCGGCACACGATGACCTACTCTTACGAAAAGCGGAACAGGATTTAACGTACGTGTGTGTGTGTGTCAAAGTCAAACTTTTATTTCCAGATGGTACATTGAGTAAGCAGTGCAATTGTTTTTTTTCAGGTGTGTGTGTGTGTGTGTGTGTGTGTGTGTGTGTGTGTGTGTGTGTGTGTGTGTGTGTGTGTGTGTACTCTGTGCATGCATATGTGCGTGTAAAAGCAAGAGTGGATACATATCTCGAACACACTTTAACTATTCCTCTCAGTTTATGACTGAAATTACTATGTCAAAAATATAGCAGAGGGGAAAACATTGGATACCCTATGGACAACTGTGGGGGCGAAGAGCAAAAATCACACCCTTATCTTAAAGGAAGAGGGCAAACTATATGATTGATTTCCTGACAGGATGAAAGCACTTTACATTGGGAGGGCTATTTAAAAAAAATATTAATAAGCTAAACCTAACGAAATATCATGAAAAGGGTTTCCTTCTTACCTGCTTGCACACCATTGGCCATTTTCCTTTTTCTCTGCTTCCACGTTTTGTCTTTAACAGTACAGGGGCTGCGTCACTAGGCCAACATCTGAAAGAAAAGAATATGTCTTGTTATGTTGAACACACAGAGAAAAGAATATGTCTTGTTATGTTGAACACACACAGAGAAAAGGATATGTCTTGTTATGTTGAACACACACACACAGAAAAGAATATGGCTTGTTATGTTGAACACACACACAGAAAAGAATATGTCTCGTTATGTTGAACACACACACAGAAAAGAATATGTCTTGTTATGTTGAACACACACACAAGAAAAGAGTATGTCTTGTTATGCTGAACACACACACAGAAAAGAATATGTCTTGTTATGTTGAACACACACACAGAAAAGAATATGGCTTGTTATGTTGAACACACACACAGACTGCATGGTTCATTAAAATAAAAATGCTAAATTCGAAATCATTCTACCATTTCTCTAAATTTGCATTACACCTGGAACATCTTTCCCTTAGTCTGAATGTGGCGACCTTAATTCTGGGGAAACTGTCCTATACACAAAATCTCACCTATTGTGAACCTCGGAGCTCTATCGAGGAACGAAAAAAAAAAGAACACTTGTTAAAAAACAATCCATCCAACTTTTGTGCCCAACTCACATTCACGACTTCTCACATAGAATTACAAACTGAAAAAGCTTTATTTGGACTATACTAAGTTTTTAAAAGTCGCGCCGAAGAAAAAGTCGGCCTGAATTTTATGAGCCTGAAACTTGAAAACCACCAAGACCGGTCCTGGTGAACAATGGACGTTAACAAGCACAGAAAAATTCTACTTACTATAATTTTGAGCTGCATGCAGACCAACAACTCCGCTTCCAGTTTGAACACAGCCAAGAAGGCCAACCATGACTTAGTTCTGTCCACGAGCCAACTACTGTTACAAGTTAACTTTACTCAGTTGCATACCAAATTCACAACATGGCGCTCAGCTGATCGCACCGCTCCGATGCAAGTCACATGACTCAGTCAAGATAACTCTGGTGTCTTTTTTTTTTAATTGATTTTTAAAATTCTATTTATTATTTTTTTAACTCCCTTAGCCCACATTAACCTGTCAAGCAAGTAGGAGGGCTGGCATGTTGTTTTTCTTTCCGCAGAACACGTGCACAGGATGGGCACGTTATTAACATCTACATTTACTTTGTTGGTATAAACTTTACTCCCAACACGTCAGCTCTCATTCCAATCTTTCTCTCGCGTTCCATTTCGGACAGTTTTGTCACTTTCCATGCATTGTCATGGAGACTAAAAAAAAAAAATCTCCATCTCCTACTTGTATGACCCCCCCCCCCCCCCCCCCAATTCCTTAAAGTGTTTACTGAACACTGGTAAAGTATTTCAACATGTCAATAAGAAGGCTTACGGACTGTGGGAAGGGGGGGGGGGGGGGGAGTAGGTTAACTCGGGGGAAAGGGGGAGAATAGAAAAGAAAAGAGACCCCCAAAATGGGATTCGAAAAAGTAATTAAGCCAGGAGAGTAAATATAAGGAACGAAAATGGACCCGGAAAAAAGAATAAGAAAAAAACGAACAACAACAACAAAAAGATTTATCCCGATCCCACAAAACTGCATTTACAGGGGGAAAAGATACCCCCAAAATGCACAGGAGTGCTTATTCATTATCCTCCGAATAAAGACGAATTATATAATGGTAAATAGAATATAGTAATATAATGCTAGGTAATAATTGTTGTGCATAACAATCTGGCATCATAACCCACGTTTCTTCATATTGTTGGTACCCTCCCCCCCCCCCAAGTTTTTTTTTATTCTCACAGCACGGACTGAACTAGAGCCAGTCGATTCTCTGGCCAACGTTTTGTGTATTCTAAATCGCAAAAATTGCATCGTGAAAACAATATTTTCCCAACAAATATCGTGGAAATTGTTTATATACTACAATGAAATGCTGGGAACACGAAGCACTCCCCCAAATGCAACATGCTCATGCTGATTCCACTGTAGTCCATGGTTTTAACTGTCCTATTTTAAAGACGTGTAGTCAAAGAAAGGAGTTAAGTGAGAGTTCAAAGTATGGGAACGTTGAGAGTGTTCTCGGTTCTCATTAATAGATATCAATTGCTGAAGTCAGTTATCATTCTGGGAAGGTTAGCCTACTCTAGTCCTTTCGGAGACATTGCATTCTCCCTCTGCTTTGATCAATGCTTTTATTCTGGAGGTTTATAAAGGAAGGTGGTGGGATGGATGGTTAAGACGTTCACCCATCTAACAAGTAAACAGGGATGTTCTGGGTTCGATTCCCGCCTCCTGTTTCTTCCCAGTTTGACAAAAAATCGAATTGAATGTCAAAGTCCCTCGGGTGAGATTATACACCAGTCCCTAAATACAAGCAGAACATCTTGAGCACATGTTAAAAGCCCGTTCCACCTTACAGAAGAATAGGCCATTTTGTTCTGGTTGGAACAGATGACAAAGTCTTAAAAACGCATGTAACTAAGTGTCGTGTCTGGACACCATGCCCGAAGACGGAATGCCGCTACCCAAATGGTGAGGGGAAAAAAGCGGCGGCATGGCAAAAATCTCCCCTTTGGTGAACTTTGCAGCTCTAGCTGAGGAAACACAAAACAAAAAAAAAAAAATAACCTGTAAATCACCAACAGAAAAGCTTTAAAACCATGATGAGAAAATAAACATTATTTTTTACCTTTGGCTTTGGGTCAAAATGACTTGGTGAACGACGACAGGGCATAATAAACTCTTGCCCTGGTGTCACACCGAAGGCTTTGTGTTTGTTGCTGTCAAATTGATGCTCAGTTGGAGCTAGGCGGCTTCTAGGCCAGAACATTCCGCTCTACCCCTCTGCTTTAGATGTGAGTTGCATAGGAGCGTTTTGCACGTGCTTCACTGAACAGTAACACTGTTCCGTTGTTGACGCAGAATCTCTCTCTCTCTCTCTCTCTCTCTCTCTCTCTCTCTCTCTCTCTCTCTCTCTCCTTTAAGTTGTTGTTGCCCCCCCCCCCCTCTCTCTCTCTCTCTCTCTCTCTCTCTCTCTCCTCTCTCTCTCTCTCTCGCTCTCTCTAGAATAAACATTTGATTTGTTTTAATTATCTCTTATTTTCTTTCAAAAATATTTTATGGTCTAATGATCTTCTCCGGTGATAAATGGGGGGGGGGGGGGGGGGGGGGGGGGGGAGGGGGGGGGGGCTGTCAGTATAAAAAGCATCCCCACATTCTGGAAAATTTATGCTACGAATTCCTTACTTTCTATCCCACTCTCTTTGTTTTTGCCCAGTTCCTTTTCTTCCTGTTACCTCCTTCTCGTCTATTTTCTGCCTCCTTGGTCCATTCTCTTGCTTTTTTTTCCCCAGAAATTAAAAAAAAAAACCGAAAACAACTATCTCCTACGTCGAAGCGGGATGCGCTGGGCCTGACTTGTCAAGCGCTTAACGGCAGCGCAGCGTGTTTTCGCTCATTTGACAGACAACAATGGTTACAGTCTGACCATTTGATGAGGAGGAGGAGGAGGAAGAAGAAGAAGAAGAAGAAGAAGAAGAAGAAGAAGAAGACAACAACAACAACAACAACAACACAACAACAACAACAAAGTGTATTGTATTACGTATTAATGTTTGACGCCCTTTCCCCGTGGGGGTGGCGGGGTTCTTTCAGAATAAATAGCATTCCCACATTCTGGAACGCCTGTGCTTGAAGTATCCTCTTTTCTATCCCACTCTTTGTATCTGTATTTTATTTTACATTTCTACCACCTGTCTTGCTCATTTTATACATTCCAAATCAAGTCACCCGTCTCTTTTCCCCAGCAAATCTTTCAAATACTCTACTTGTTTCATCCTATGGCACTTTGCCTGTAATGTTTTGATCTGGTGACCAGGTAGTGAAACATCTTGCGCACACGTTAAATCCTGTCCTGCTTTTCGTGAGAGTAGGCCATTGTGTGCCGGTGGGAGCAGATGACAAGATTTACAAAGCTGCAAACACACGGGGACTAGATGAAAAGACGCACATGAGCGCTTATTCCACTATTATGAATATAAAAGAATAAAATAAAGTTTTTAAAAAAAGATAAAAAGATAAACACAGGGATGGCCACTCTGCATGTTTATTTTATATTTATCTTTATTTATTAATTGCCAATTTTGTATGCATTGTTTTATACGTCGGAGCGTTCATCATCCCTTTAAGCTTTTCTGTAACCTGGAAATGATAAATTAATTAATTAATTAAGCGAAATAGCTGGTGTTCTCAGCGTGGCCTGGCTCTATTGCACTCGAGGAATGAAATGATGACAGTATTTGTCATTCCTCCATGTTTTTATCAGGTTGATGGTGCTGGGTGTTTGAAGGGATTGGGTTGTGCTGATGCTGAACTGGAGAAAGTGCCTGTTATTGGAGCGGCGAAAATGAATGAGGCGCCAGCCCTGATGTGGCATTTCCTGGTCAGTAGGGCTGTAGCCTACACAACATGACATGGAATGAAACGTTTCAGACCATGACACAAGCGCACGCACACACGCGCGCCCGCGCGCGTGCGCACGCACACACATACATGTATGTATATTGTCATCGTTATTATTATTTATAAGTAGTAGTAGTATTAGTAGTAGTATAGTAGTAGTAGTAGTAGTAGTAGTAGTAGTAGTATAGTAGTAGTAGTTTAGTAGTAGTGTTATATCTTCTTCTTCTATCCCGTAGTCTATTTAGACCGTAGGGGCGCCACGGAAGACCTCGCAACCAGCTCTCTCGATTTCCCTCTGTCCTCGACCTTTCTCAGGGTTGTCCTCCCATCTCTTTCTCTGCCCGCCTCTCCTTCTCCCCGCCTTGCACGGTTCCTTGCAGAATCGTCTTGGCAAGTCCTGTTGATTTTGCGACGTGGCCATACCACTCCAGTTTGCGTTTTTTGACTGTGGTCAGGAGATCTTCAAAGGGCCCATTGGTTTGACTGATTCTAATTCTCACTTCCTTGTTCGTAATGTGGTCTTTGTAAGAGATGCCAAGGAGTCTGCGAAAGCATCTCGTCTCTGTGGCCTGTATTCTCTCCAGATCCGCTGTGAGGGTCCATGACTCACAAGCATACAGGAATATTGAGATGCTAAAGACAAGCGGGAGCTGCCATCTGACGCCACACACATGGACGATGGCAGTAAAGTGTGTATGCATAGGGTACCGCACTCTCTTGGGGCCGTGGGCTCTGCTACTGTGCAAAAATCGGGGTAGGTAGGACTGAAAGCGGCCTTGTTGTCACATAGTCTCCAATAATAGGCTTACGTTTTTAAGGGGAGGGGGGATATGCGCGTGCGTGCGCATGCAACTGGTGCAGCCTATGTGTTTGCGTTTTTTGATGTGCATACACATGTGGCGGACACCCTGCACTTTGCTGTAGTGCATCATATTGTCTATTATCATTTTTGTATTGTACCACATGGTACAATTGCGTGTCGTGTACCAGCTTTCGTTTGGACCAACTTGAGAAAGTCAAGCGGGAGCTGCCATCTTCGGGGCTGTGGTGTCGCCACAAGACCCGTGCCATACACATGGAAGATGGTAGTAAAGTGTGTATAAATAGGGTACAGCACTCTCTCGGTGCCGTGGGCTCTGTTACTGTGCAAAAAACGGGGTAGGGTAGGACTGAAAGCGGCGTTTTCTCACATAGTCGGATTTAGGACAGATTTATTATTTGAAATAAAATATTTGATACATTATCATAATGACGAAAGGTATCGGAATAGATTTTTGCTGGATTCTCTCTCACTGTGGGGTATACTGGAATGAAATAGCAGACAGTGTTGCAAAACCAGGTGCACAAAGAGATTGCCCAGTACATAACTTAAAAAAGACTGTCGTGAAATCAATTCAGTATTGGACAATCGGGTTCATAAAAATAACTTTCATGGGAAATTAGAAATACCAGGATATCCAAGACGTATTATCAACATCATTTATAAGTTGCGATTAAAATCTTGGAAGACCAAATATCCTCAAAATGTGACTTGCTCCTGTTCTGAGCCACTATCTTGTGAACATATTCTTATTTACTGTTCATTTTAAAATTCAGTAAACAAAGAATATGGCATTGAAATTTAAAGGGAACCACTGAAGATATTTTCGCGAAAGCCGTTGATTACTAATGTTGCTAGGATTATTTCCAAGTCTTCTGTAAATATTTTATGGAAGGTTTTTTGTTTGTTTGTTTGTTTGTTTAGTCTACATGGCCAAGTATGAAGAGACTTTAAATTGAACTACACCAAACACACACCACACACACACACACACACACACACACACACACACACACACACACACACCACACACACACAGCACACACAGACACACCACACACACACACACACACACACACACACACACACACACACACACACACACACACACACACACACACACATAATTCCAAGCCCCCTAGAGCTGCTTTATATGTCACGAGAACACGTTGTAGACAGCATCTCGTCTGGCAATAAGAATCAGTTAACATCAACCGAACATTGTGTGTGTGTGTGTGTGTGTGGTGTGTGTGTGGTGTGTGTGTGTGTGTGTGTGTGTGTGTGTGTGGCTTGTGTGTGTGTGTGTGCCTCTGTGTGTGCCTCTGTGTTGTGTTGTGTGTGTGTGTGTGTGGTGTGTGTGTGTGTGTGTGTGTGTGTGTGTGTGTGTGTGTGTGTGTGTGTGTGTGTGTGTGTGTGTGAGGCAGAAAGAAAATTCTTCCATATAATGGGCCACTTTAGAATTCTTCTGTCTGTCTGTCTGTCTCTCTCTTTCTCTCTCTCTGTTTCTCTCTGTCTGTCTTTCTGTCTGTCTCTCTCTGTGTCTGTCTGTCTCTCTTTGTATCTCTGTCCGTCGCTCTGTCTCTCTCTGTCTCTCTCGTCTCTCTTCTGTTCTTCTTTCTGTCTGTCTCTCTCTCTGTCTCTGTCTCTCTCCC
>CM060328.1:63488648-63513648 GCA_030674155.1 Stramonita haemastoma
TGGTCTGGAGGTGACGCGCTTGACTAGAAAGCGAAGTGTGCGGTGGTTCGAATCCCTCTTAGGCCCAAAACTTTCCCCCCATCCATTAGACCATGAGTGGTGGTCTAGGCGCTAGTCTTTCGGATGAGACGATAAACCGAGGTCCCGTGTGTTACACATCATTATCTAGCGCAGGTTAATGAACCCACGGTAACAAGGGGGTTGTCCCTGGTAAAATTCTGTGGAAAAAAGCCACTCTGATCGGGAAACAAATACAGTCGCAGACAGGAGAAAGAAGAAAAAAATGGGTAGACGCTGCACTTGTGGCGACGCACTCTCCCCGGGGAGAGCAGCCCGATTTCACGCAGAGAAATCTGCTGTGACATAAAGTGATATAAAAGATTTTTTTTAAAGATAAACAAGCCTCCACTGAGACACCCGTTGGAGAGGATTTTTCTTCCGCAGTTAACGCCAACACTGATCCTACTTCCCCGAAAGTCCTTCAGATGATAACCGTGTGGGAACGCAGGAAGTGTATTTTGCGTACACGTTAAACCTGTTCTGCTTTTTGGAAGCGTAGGCCATCGCGTGCCAATAGGGATGGATGACAATATCAAAATGAAAAAAATCCTTCATGCACATTGGTGTCATGTTTTGACATTATCCCGAAGTCGAAATGTGGCTGCTTTAGTAATAGGCAACAAGATTCCTTGTTGTCGTGGGTTCTTCTACAGGGGCTGAATGCATGCTACATCGGGATCTCAGTTTATAATCTTATTCGAAAGACTAGCACCCGGACCACCATTCAAGTTTTAGCGCATGGGGGGAATTTTGGGCTCAAATGAGGATCGAACTCGCGCTTCTGGTTTCGTAGGCAAGCGCGCGCGCGCGCGCACACACACACACACACACACACACACACACACCACACACACACACACACACACACACACACACACACACACACACACACACACACCACACCCCCATCCACCCACCCACCCACCCACCACACACATACACACACACACCTGTCATTTCCTTTGCCTTCCAGTTAATGTCTCATTCTTTTTAATAGTTAAGGAATTCTTTTTTTAACATGGTAACAACATAACTGCGGTCTGTACGGTATGCAGTTTTTTTTGTTTCAGTCTTTTAAAAAATGCGTCACATTTGTCTCGGTTCAGACACCATCCCTGAAGTCGGACTGCGGCAACCCTACTGGTGAAACGGTTGCAAGCGAGAAGTCTCATGACAACTTCAAAGCTGTAGCTGAGGAACAGAGCAAAAATAGAGATGGAAGAGGAGGGTTATAAAGATGCCAGTTTAGCGAACTGAACACAGACAACAGAGTAAAAACCTTTTGTAATGGGACAGGAGAGGGGGGGAGGGGTGAAGGGGGGAGAGGAAGGAGGGGGGAGAGGTCAAGGGATGTGAAACAAGGAAGTTGTTATCTTCTCAATAACAACTATGCTGCTTTACCTCCTTTGTAATAACAAAGACATCTAACATAAAAACCCAACATTGTCAAATCCATAATACAATATTATTCACAAAACTCCTTCCTATCGCCACTGTGCCGGTGGGAACAGATGACAAAAATAACAAACCTGGATACATGCACACGGAGAGAGGATGTAAAAAAGCAAATGAATGCTTAACCCATTATCCTCGATATAAAAGAATAAATGAATAAATAAATAAAAGAATAAATAAATTAATAAAAAAAAAATTCATCGTCGCTTCCCACAATGGCCTCTATGTCCGAACCCCCCCCCCCCCCCCCCCCCCCATCCCCCATCCCTTTCTTTACCTCCGGTAAACGTTGACAATTTTCTCCTTTATTCCACCCCCCCTTTCCCACTTCAACCCCCCCCCCCCTTTCCCCCTTTCTGTTCCGTTCTGTTTCCGTTTGTGTTCTCTCACTGATGACGTGATGATTATTGATGACGATAGGATGAGAGCGCGATGGAAGCACACACCATCTGTCGATGATTTGCAGAGAAACCAAGCGAGGATGAGAATCCACGGCATGAAATTCTATCTGCAGAATGGATACAGATAGGAACGAAGTGTGTGTGTGTGTGGTGTGTGCGTGTGTGTGTGTGTGTGTGTGTGTGTGTGTGTGTGTGTGTGTGTGTGTGTGTGTGTGTGTGTGTGTGTGAACTCTTTTGTCTCCAGCGTGTGATTTCGAGGTGCAGGAAAGTTTTTTGTCCTTGCTTTTAATCTCTTTGTTGTTGTTGTTGTTGTTGTTGTTGTTGTTGTTGCTGTGTGTGTTGTTGTTGTTGTTCTTGTTTTGTTTTGTTTGTTTTCTTGTTCTTTGTTTGTTCTTGTTTGTCTTGTTCTTGTTCTTGTTCTGTTCTTTCTTCTTCTTCTTCTTCTTCTCGTCGTCGTCGTCGTCGAACCTTCAGAGAGCAACCAACTACTGCTGTCTGTCATATGAGCTAAAACGCGTTGTGCGCCATCAAGCGCCTGACAAGTCAGGCCCAGCGTGACGACCGGCGTGGGAGAGAATTCTTTCTTTGGTCCATTCTCCTGCCTTTTCTTTCTCCAGATTTTGAAATCTTTTCGGAGAAAGAAAAGGCAGGAGAATGGACCAAAGAAAGCAGAGAATGGGACTGGAGGTGGTGACAGGATCAAGCAACAGGAAAGAGGAGAGAGAGAGGAGAGAGAGAGAGAGAGAGAAAAGACAGAGAGACAGAGAAGACAGAGACAGAGACAGACAGAGACAGAGACAGAGAAGACAGACAGACAGACAGAACAGAGACAGACAGACAGACAGACAGACAGACGACAGAAGAGGGGTGACACCCCCTCCTCCACCACCACCACCCAGGGTGTTAAGCTGGGGAACGAACAACAACAACGTATCTCTTCATGGTAGGTGCTAGCTGAAAATGGACTGTGAAGTTGTGTTTACACACACACACACACACACACACACACACACACACACACACACACACACACACACACACACACACACACACACCACACACACACACACACACACACACACACAGTATGTATGCCAATAACACAACATTCTGCAATGAAGATGAGTTTTAATGTTGTATTTGTTGTTTCCTTTTTTCTTAGTGTATGTGTCTGCGCGCGCGCGTGTGTATCTGCGTTTGGCGTGCGCGCGCGCGTTTGTATGTGTGTGTGTGAGTGTTTGTGTGTCTGTGTGCATCGCGCTAGCGTGCACGTGTATGTCTGTCAGTGCGCGCGCGCGTGTGTGTGTTTATTTTTGCTGTGCGCACGTGCGTGCGTAGGCGCGTGCGTGCGTGCGTGTGTCCTAAAGAACCAGGGCGAAGTTTGTTTTTTTCACATGTCCTATTTACTCAAATTTCATGAAAAAAAAACCATTTTGGACTGTTTCAGAACAAAGCGTTACCAGCGTAAAGCCATCTCACGTGGCTGTGGAAACGTCAGGTGGTTATTGGATAGATGGTCAACCTTTCTTCTTTCTCTGCTCGCTTTCTTCTGTGTTGTATTGATCAATTCTACGCTCTTGGAAAAATGTTTTCAAATAGGCTGAGGATGGTTTGTGTTTACGGCATATTTAGGTTTTTAACTTTTTGTGTGATCTTCATAGCAGTTACATGGAAACTTCAACAGTTTCTCCATCATTTGAGTGATGCAACGATCTTCGTTTGTAGACTGACCAACACAGCACAGGGGACGGGATCGCTCAGTGGTCATGCTAAAGTTAAAGCGCATTGAGCGGGTTGCCCAGTGGATGGGTGACCATTTGCGCGCCTTCGTTTCAATACAGTTCCCAGCTGCCCAGCTGTGATGGGTACCTGCCCTCTTTAGCGTCAAGGAAGGTAAAACAGCAGTGAGGGATAGGAGATGGGCGCCGCCCTCAATATGTTGGCCCTGAGAGAAGCTGAGGTCTATGATGCCTCGCTCCGCAAAGACCACGTAGGTTATGGAAGCACCTTTACCTTATTTACCTAGCAAACAGGACCTCAGTTAATTAAAGTCTCACCCAACGAAATGTTAACAGAGAGGAGTCGGCACTGATGTTCACCACAGGGGAAACTTTCCTTGAACGGGAACCTCGATGTTGGCTGGAACCCGAGCCGTCAGATTGCAAACACAGCGCTCTAACCACAAGCCTATCTTGTCCCTCCCCCTCCACAACACACAACACACACCACACACACACACACACACACACACACACACACACACACACACACACACCACAACCAGCATGCACTAGTACTACTACTACGTACGTACTACGTACTACGTACGTACGTACGTACTACACAAACACACACATACACCATACATACACCACGCACACACACACACACACACACACACACACACACACACACACACACACACACACACACACCACACACACACCAGTTCACGCCCTGCGGACTGAAATAACTTTTCCTAAAGTTTTATCATACAAAAAAACCCCAACAACAACCTGCCAACATACTTTAACATAAAAAGAGAAAAAAAAAACTTGGTTTGACCGAATTTTCCCCTATCCTTTGAGAGCTGACGAGCGCAGTCCAGTGAAACTTTCCTCGGTATGCGTGCAGCAAATTGACCCTTGGGCAGACCATCCCTGTCTCGGTCATACATCATAGGCTGGAATGGTGACATGTCAGTCCTGCCACACCCACCCACCATAGCTGCCTCACCTTTCTCTGAAAGATGGATGAGGTTTTAGGGAGTGGGCACTGTGCAGGTTATGGTACCTTGGTATCGTAACCTCCTTTTGATGATTAGTGTCGTCTGAGAGACTTGCGAGGGAACAAAGTTGGAGCTAACATATTTTTTTATTCCTATTGGAAAAAAGTTCTCTCTGACATGGAAACCTTAGGGGAGTTTTGAGCCTAAGATCAGGTCAGATCAAGAATTGCACACCATAGGCATTAGGTTTGTCTGCTCCCCCCTCCCCCCCTCACCTATAGAAAACAGCACCCCCACAATAAAACCAAACAACAAAAAACAACCCCCTGCTCCCCCTCCTCCGCAAAACCAACAAACAAAAAACTACAATAAACCAACAACCCAAAACACCTAAACCCAACAGACCCAAAACCAACACATCAGCTATTCATTTATTGCAAGATCATCAGTGACGATGATAATGATGTAATGCTGCTGCTATGGAAGTGCATGGGCTTTGAGACTTCTTGATTAGGCTGTACTCTAGCTTACTATCATGGTATTCTCCCAGCCTCTACCCAGTCTGAGAGGTACAGCAGACACATGCAGTGTGTCGTGGTTTGAACAACTTTGAAACACACTCTGAAGTGACACTGGGATGCATGACAAACTGTGGTATGGGTGGGGTGGACAGACAGATGGAACAAGCAGCACAGGAATAGCAGCACTTCCCTTGTGAGAATACTGGGGGCCTGTCTGTATAAACAGCATCCCCACCTTCTGGAATTCCTGTGCTGTGCTTGGACTTCCCTCTTTTCTATCCCTCTATTTCTTTCTGCTTTGCTCCTTTTCTTCCTGTCACCTTCTTGAATAATTTCTGCCTGGTTGGTTTATTCTCTCGCCTTTCCCCCAAACTAGAAAAGAAAGAAGTCTCGCCTACGCCGAAGTCGGAAGTGCCGGGCCTGATTTGACAGGTGCTTAAGGGCCGCGCAACCCATTTTCGCTCTTACCGCAGACAACAACAGTTACTGTCTGAGCGTTGGAGAGAGAAGAATAACAGGACAGGAACATGGCAATGGAGGATGCATAAAAACCCAAGTAAACAACCAAATACAAAATAAACACCCCCTCACAAAAGAAATCAAACTGATGCAGAAAAAATATAAACGAAAACAGGAAGTAATTACAGAAAAAAAATTAAACACATATATAATGGCTCCTGCCAATTTCATATGGATGAACAAAAACCAGAAACAAACAAAAAGAGTAACAGAAACACAGAAAGAAAAAGAAACAAAAAACACAACTATTATGGTATCCTTCAACCCCAACTCCACACACTCCGCCCCCATTTTTGTCCACAACAAAAAATAAATGAAAACACACAACAAAAAAAGTAAAACTAAACAAAACGCTATTTCCCATCCCACTCCCAGCCCCTATTTTTGTCCAGCCTCATTTTTTCATTGGCCTTTATTTGTCTCTTTTCTGCCATTCAAGGTCCTATCCACCATTGGGGGTTTAACTGTTTACTGCTAGCAACGCCACAGAGAAAATGATGTCAGCACATCTGCCTCTATTTAATCATCGATGGCTTAACTGTTTACTGCTAGCAACGCCAGAGACAACGTGAGAGCAGCACATCTTCATCTACTGTATCATTTGTGGCTTAACTGTTTACTGCTAGTAAAGCCACAGACAACGTGAGGGCAGCACATCTGCCTGTGCTTTGTGGGGAAATGAGTGGACAGGGAATTGTCATCAGGACTTTGTGGAGGAGGTGTATTGCATTATGAAGGAAGGACAGATGGGCGAGTACCTCATCAACCCTGGTGTCTATATTATATATATTATATATTATCCTATATAATATAGAGATATGTAGATGGTAGATATGCAGATGTGTAGAGGGTAGAGATATGTCTTCCAAACTCTTTTTCTTTAAGTTTCTATATTTTCTAAAGAAGAGGAGGAAAAAAATAAGAAGGAGGAGGAGGAAGAAGAATTGCGAGGAAGAGGAATTGCGGAGAAGAAGAATTGCAAAGAAGAAGAATTGCGAAGAAGAAGAAGAATTGCGAAGAAGAATTGCGAAGAAGAAGAATTGCGAAGAAGAATTGCGAAGAAGAATTGCGAAGAAGAAGAAGAAGAAGAAGAAGAAGAAGAAGAAGAAGAAGAAGAAGAAGAAGAAGAAGAAAAAGAAAAAGAAGAAGAGCACATTTCTTAATATTATTCGGATCGTAAAATTTAACAAAAAACCCAAATAAACGCAGAAAACACTTCAGTACAGCCCCGAGTTATTTATTTTAGCTTAAAAAAGCAACGTTTCGGACACAGCTTACATCATTGTGAACTAGAATCTTGTACAAAGCATTTCTGGTTATTTCCATGGGAGTTGGCTGCCATTTGTGTTAATGGGACTGTGGCCAGATTCCTGCATTCTCCTGCTGGAAACCAGAAGTGCTCCCTGTGGACTCTCCTGTTTTAACTGATTGGTCATCTCTTTTAATCTGCCTTACTTCCCTTTCTGACCAGCACAAAGCTACTTCCCTTACTTTTTGTCCTTGATTTTTTTTTTTAAGAAAAGAGCTTTTTTTTAAAAAATTTTTTTAATAAGCTCTGGTTTGTGCATTGCTTTCTATGAGTGTCAATACTTTGTTCTGGAGTATACTTTATTGTATCCTTTTGTATCGTATTGTATAAAACGTTCTTGTACAATGTTGTAGTGCTTGGTACTACTCTTCCCCTTCGTTATCAAACGCTCAGGCAGCAATTATTCTTGTTTTGTCACATGAGCAAAAATACGTTACACGACCATTAAGCACCTGGCAAGTCAGGCCCTGTGCATCCGATTTCAAAACAGAGAGGGGTAGAAAAATGGAAATTTGCAGCACAACAGTTTCCGCAGATGGGGATGCTAATAATGACAGGTACCTGGCATCCCAATGGGAATATCGCCCCTTCAAATGACACAGTTGTAGAGGAGTCGACACAAATACAGCCCACAAAAATAAATCATGCTGATTCAAAAGTTAGATATCCAACCCTATCAATTCTTTTTGGTGGGCTGTATTTTGCTCTCCATTGCATCTGTGCCCCTACTTAATCATCGATGGCTTAACTGTTTACCGTTAGCAAAGCCACAGAGAACGTGATGCAAGTAAATTTTCATCTATTTAAACATCGATGGCTTAACTGTTTACTGCTAGCAAAGCCACAGACAACGTGAGGGCAGCACATCTGCCTGTGCTTTGTGGGAAAATGAGTGGACAGGGAATTGTCATCAGGACTTTGTGGAGGAGGTGTACTGCATTATGAAGGAAGGACAGATCGGGGAATGCCTCGTTATTCCGTGGTGTCTATACTATATTGAAGAGAGAAATGTTTTCCACGCTCTGTTTCATTACGTTTCTGTTTTTTCTGAAGAAGAAGAGGAATTGTTTAGAGGAGATTTTTTTCACAGTTGGTGAGTTTAGGGCATCTAGGTTAATGTTCATGCATTACGCCAGTGTGTGTGTGTATGCGTGCGTGTGTGTGTGTGTGTGTGTTGTGCGCGCGCGCGCGCGTGTGTGTGTCTGTTGTGTGTGTGTATTTATGTTGTGTGTGTGTATGTTGTGTTGTTGTTGTCTTCAATTTAACGTCTGTTCACACTCAGTGATATCAGACGAGGAAAGTGGAAAGTAAAGAAGTTGAAGAAGGGAGTGGAAGGAGTGGAGAAGAAAAGACTGAAGAGTTAGCATGTGGGTGGATGTTTTTGTACATGAAAAGGTAATAATACTTTAAAAAAAAACAACCCACTTAGACATGAGAAAAGTTTAAATTTAACAAGTTGTGAACATTAAACATCAATAATGTAACCACAACAATATCCAAGTGGACTGTGCAATAAACATCTAGCAATGGCAAAGGCTAACTTCGAATTTTCAAATACATTTTTCAGAGACTGCTCGGAAAATACAGGTAAGAGGGGCTTTGCAATTGGGCACTCAAATATGATATGAATATTTGTAATGTGATCTCCACATAGACATTTGACATTTTTGCAAAATTTTGTGATGAATGCATTTAACTTCATTCTAAAATACAATGCATTTACTCTTCTTGCGGTTATGACACTTAACTGTATTTTAGAGGGAGATAAGTAACATGAAGTAAGGGAACTAGTCAGACAACTCTTTAGACATTGTTCCTTGAATTGAACAGATTCTTTCAACTTACTCCATGACGTTTGTTCTAATATGTGGTATCCCTCCTGTAGAGATAAGGGAACATGTAGTTCTATTGATTCCAAATCATGTCTTGCACCCTTTTTTGCAGCTCTATCAGCCCACTCGTTTGGAAATATTCCAACATGTGAAGGTACCCAACAAAAATGAACGGAATACCTCTTAAACTTAGAACGTGTATGACGTATTTAATTTCAAAAATGATTCTAGATACTTTCTTGGAATTAGGGGATTTTATAGCATACAGTACCGACTTAGAGTCTACACAGAGCAAAATAGGAATAATGAAAAATGGAAAATCAAGAATGTGGTTAAGAGCTATAAGAATAGCAATTAATTCAGCTGTAAATATTGAATGATGTTTCCCAAGATAGTATGATTTCTCTGTTTAAATGCTGGTATGACGAATGCTGAACCTGTTTCATGGTTTTCTAAGACAGATCCATCTGTATATACTTTTAAGAAGTTAGCATACTTATTTTCGATATGTGATCGGACATCTGTATGTTGTGTGTGTGTGTGTGTGTGTGTGTGTGTGTGTGTGTGTGTGTGTGTGTGTGTGTGTGTGTGTGTGTGTGTGTGTGTGTGGTGTGTGTGTGTGTGTGTGTGTGCTCATCAGATAGACTAAGAATGTAGAAAGGTGGAAAATAGACTTTGATCTCAACCTGCCAACAGAGAGCTGCTCAAAAGCTGTGATGACTGATAAATGAAAGGCAGACATACAGAGATAGGGGGGGGGTGTATCTATTTATCATTCCTGGGGCACATGGAGACTCACGATGTCAAAGGAATAACCGGGATTATTTATTCCGCTGCTTCTCTCTGTCTTGTGTTCATAATGAATTCCGGTACAGCCCCTCCTCCCTATGTGTGGCCAGTAATGGTCATTACTGCCTGACCTCCTATCTCTGCACCCGATTAGTTCAGTGGTTAGAGTATGGAACAAGGAAGGAAGGCGTCTGGATGTTTAAACCTTCACCCACCTAACAAGAAAACTGTGAGGTTCTGCGTTTAATCACCAGCCTCTCCCTTTTGTCTTAGTTTGATGAGAAAATAGAACTCAATGTCAAAAGTCCTTAAGATCTGGCGTTAAACCGAGGCCGCGTGTGCAAATGCAGGCAGAACATCTTGTGAACATGTTAAAAACCCGTTCCACCTTTCGGAAGAGTAAACCTTTTCGTAACGTTAAAACCTGTTTCGCTTTTCGGAAAAGTAGGCTATTGTGTGCCGGTGGGAAAGAATGACAAAATTTACAAAACTTGCATTAAGACGGGGACTGGTTGTAATAATAAAAAAAGCACATGAGTGCTTATTCTATTATCCTCAAAAAATGAAAGAATAAAATAAAAATACACAATACCATAAGTGTTTATACAAAATCATTGATTACCTTTAGACTGTAAATCTTGCATGAAGAAAACCTTTAAAAAAAACTTAAACGTGACAATTTGCAAATCTGTTTTATTCGGAAAGGCAATTTTCTTCAGACATAATTAATAATAGATATTTCTCCACGGATACGACCGTGCACAAAGCACTCTTTTTTCAATGATTTCCGTTTGGAGTTTGCCGCTGTTTCTGTCAATTTGCCAGTTACCAGATACACCCCTTAAGCTTAATTAACTGTTTTAGATTCAGGTGTGCCCTCAGACTATCAGGTTTCAGCTGATTGATAATCATTGGCTCTTTCAGTCTGTCATTGTTGCCATTTCGAAATTCCACGCAGCTATGTTGATCACTTTTTGTTGTTGTTGCTGCTGTTGTTGCTGTTGATGTTGCTATTGTTGTGGCTGCTGATTTTTGTTGTTCCTCAGCCAGGGTTCCCAAGTTTACCAACGGTGATATTTTGGGTGTACAAAATGCTTTTGCCCACCGTTAAGGTCGCTGCATTCTGACTTCAGGGATGATGTCTAGACATGACACCAGTGTGACACCGATTCTTCAATTCAAAAGTCATACGATCTTACCGGCACACAATGGCTGGCCTTCTCTTCCGAAAGGCGGAACGGGTTGTCACGTATGTGCAAGATGTGCGCACACGTTAAATCCTGTTCCGCTTTTCGTAAGAGTAGACCATCGTGTGCCGGTGAGAACAGGTGACCAGATTTACAAACTGCATACACACAGGGACTGGATGTAAAAAAGCACATAAGTGCTTATTCCATTATCCTCGATATAAAATAATAATAATTTTTAGAAAAGATGTTCTGCGTGCGGTCACACACGGGATCTCGGTTTTTAGTCTTATCCGGAGGACGTCGGGTGAGTGGAGGGGTACCGATGTCAACTTCAGGTAAAGTTCCCTTAACTGGCGGCTCCCTGGTGACTCCTGGACCCTCAGACCACGAGTGCAGAGCTCTAACCACTAGCCCCCCTCCCCCCCCCCCCACTCTGTTGATTTGAAAGTGTTCAGGACATTGTGGTTGGCGGACTGATATTTCTATGGCTCAATTTTTTTAGACGGGATGGCTCAATGATCAGGGCACCCGCTCTCCACAAGCCAGGGTTAAGCAGCATCTAGCGTGGCTACTAATTGCATTGCTGTTCATTTGCATCCCCTGGATTCAGTACAGTCCCCAGTTCACCCTGCTGTCAATGGGTACCTGCCCTATTTAGGGTCAGAGAAGGTAAAGCAGTGAGGGAGAGGAGATGGGCGCCGCCCTCAATATGCTGGCCCCTCGAGAAGATGAGATCTCTGATGCCTCGCTCCCCTACGACCACACAGGTTATGGGACACCTTTACCATTTTATGGCTCTTTTTTGCACTTCATTGGATTGTGTTATATCTATTGTATTGTGTATGAATTGTCTCTATTGTATGGTATGCATTGTATTGTATGAACTGTGTTATGTTGTCTTGTAATCTTCTGTATTGCATTGTGTTATATTGTATTTTGCTATAGTGTAGTGTAGTGTAGCGTAGCGTAGCGTAGTGTAGTGTAGTGTAGTGTAGTGTAGTGTAGTGTAGTGTAGTGTAGTGTAGTGTAGTGTAGTGCAGTGCAGTGAGTGTAGTGTAGTGTAGTGTAGTGTAGTGTAGTGTAGTGTAGTGTAATGTAGTGTACTGTAGTGTACTGTAGTGTACTGTAGTGTACTGTAGTGTAGTGCAGAATCTCTTTCGTGAGCTAAATATGTGTTACAAACAGAACCTCAGATTCTGGTAAAGGCTAGCATCCAGACCACCGCTTAAGATCTATGGGATGGGAGAACATTTTGGCACATGGGAGAAAATCCTGGCTTGGAATGAGAATCAAACCAAGAACCTCTTATTCTCTACAAGTGCATTGATGGACGCTATAGCCTAGTGGTTATGACCATCTGACTTCAATCCCATGGTCCATAAAGTCATGGGTTCCAATCTCGGTGTCTGGTTAATTAAAGGTGTAAATTTTACAATCTCCCAGGTCAGCTTTAAGTGCAGACTTGCCAGTCCCTTAGTTAACTTCCTGTATATAAACGTGAAGATCAAATATGCACGTTAAAGGTCCCGTCACTCATGTTAGCGTTTGGTGGGTTACAGACACACGAACACGCCCAGCATGCAAACCTGTACAACAAAATGAGCTGCTGCGTAGTCTAACTGCAAGACTGCAAACAGGGGAAGGCCCGGCACTACCCGCCCCACCCGGCAAGGAACAGAGAGAAGAGAAGAAACATAGACACAGCCTCAAGCCATCAAGCCACCTTCTTCAGAATCGACACAAGGCGCCCTGATAACATTGCCACAGGCGCCGCTCTTCATACTCCTAAATTCTCCCCGAAGTTAAAGTGCAGCTACCTTATTGGCGGCTAAAAACCGTCGCATACGCGAAATCTCACTACTGGTGAATATTCGAGCTCAAGTCGAGGACCCCCCCCCCTAAATTCCATAACATTTCCTTTCTTTCATTCCCCGTTTCCGATAGAATAAGCACCCTCATCAAGTGCCATTCACGCGCTATAATGGATGGATTCAGGAGGGGGAGGGGATGGGGACAGCCTAGTGGACAGAGTATTGTGATCGCGACTTGACGTCCGGAGGTTGAGTCCTGGTTCGAGTCACCACCGAAATATCCGGTCAAGGGCTTTTTTCCCCCGTGGAGTTATTAATCAGTTGAGATTCTACTCCTCTGCATGTCCTTGGCATGCGACTATAAACCGAGGTCCCCATGTGCAAACTCGCGCTGCTCAGAATATAGTTATTGTGCACACCCTAAAATCGCATTTCGTGTTGGGAAGAACGGATGATTATATATATATATATACACACACATAAATACATACACATATACATACATACATACATACATGCATACATACATACATACATACATACATACATACATACATACATACATACATACATACATACATACATACATACATACATACATACATACATACATACATACATACATACATACATACATACATACATACACACATACATACATACATACATACATACATACATACATACATACATACATACATACATACATACATACATACATACATACATACATACATACATACACAACACAACATACACACCCAACAACAACAACAACAACAACAACAACAACACACACACACACACACACACACACACACACACAGACACGTGTGTGTGTGTGTGTGGGGGGGGGTGTCACAATCACTAGGTTGTACACAAACCTATCCTAGAATGACAGACGTCACACAGTCCCTCATGAATTTCTGGACCCTGGAAAACCTGGACACGAATTGAGGACATGACATGACAGACATGGCAGATGCCACGAAGCAGAAAGTGTGTCACCAGGAGCCGGCACAGCCAGAATCACCGTTGAAGCCCGGACCATTTTCTGTATTGCTGTATGAATAATTAATGAGGAGGACGAGAATATGATGATGATGGAGAGGGACAGTCTAGTTCACTTCCATTCGTGACTGGGTGATATTCAGCGTCTGCTTACACTGTAATGCTCTGGCGTCACCCGGGCCCGAGAGATTCACACACCTGCAGTGCTGGTCAGGTAAATTTGAGTAACACTGTTACATCCTAGAATAGATGATGTTCTCAGCTCTGTGTTGTCTGTCTTCTGGATAGACCTGTGGCCCACTTTTCTCCTCAGTACAGCTGTCTTTGTATCGCTTTTCGGCAAGAGGTTTGAGGTTCATTGCGAGATTTTCGCGTATGCCAGTTTTTGCCCACCATCAAGGTAGCGGCAGTCTGACTTCGGGGACGATGTCTGAACACGACACCAGTGCGCACGCACTGATATAGAAGTTTAGTTTTAGGCATCGGTTCCTACCGACATGAATATCCCACTCTTCTGAAATCCAGGATGCAATTTAACGTGTGCACAAGATGTTCTGCGTGTGTCAAAATTTCTGCACACGATCACGCATTTCTCTAAAACTTTTGTTGTTGTTGACATCTTGATAGTTTTCATTTGATATACTTTTTTTATTATAGAATATTGGAATAAACACTCATGCACGTAATCACAGAAATGGCCTACTCGTGTGGGCAAGATGTCCCTCGTGCGTTTGTGCTTCGGTCCTCGGTTTATAGTGTCATCCCAAGGACTTTCGGGGAGTGGAGTCAGCATTGATGCTAACTGCAGGTGAAAAATCCCCTTGAACGGGCATCTCGGTGGTGGTTCGAACCCGGGCCGTTAAATGTCAAGTGCAATGCTATAGCCACTAGGCTACCGTCCCCCCTTCCCCATCCCCCCTTTTTATTTTTTTTTTTTTTTTACAGACGAATACAAAGTGTTCAAATTTCACCACCCTTTCTATGCAGACACTTTGAAGGCTATAACATCTTTTATAAAAGATCCGGGTATAGAAAAATGTCTGAGAAAATAACGCTTTATCACTGTGTGGGTTTGAAATTAGCATATGCTTCCTTCATCTTCGTCAAAGTAAGGAGAAAGAAAGAGATGATAAAATAACTGTGTTAATCAGACGCTTCTTGCTATTAATCCCAAACCAGAATTCTATCATGGAAATGAAAATGCTGAATTTCTTTCTTCTCCTTGCTTTTAAAAGAATAATTACTCGTCTGGGTTTTACAAAGAAAGAGATATGTCGACTATGATCTGTCAGTTCAGTCTTTACATTTAATCCATCAATTAGGTGTATAGTTGACGATGACAAGGATGACGTACAAATACAACAAGATCACACGCACGCACGCACGCACGCACACACACACACACACACACACACACACACACACACACACACACACACACACACACACACACACACACACTATCTCTCTCTCTCTCTCTTCTCTCTCTCTCTCTCTCTCTTCTCTCCTCTCTCTCTCTCTCTCTCTCTCTCTCTCTCTCTCTCTTCTTTCTGGAGTTAACATCAGCGCTAACTTCACTCCCCCCAAAAGTCTTTCGGATGAGACTATAAACCGAGGCCCCGTGTGCACACGCACACAGAACATCTTGCGCACATATTAAATCCTGTTCCACTTTTCGTAAGAATAGGCCATCGTGTGCCTGTGGGAACAGATGACAATATTTGCAAAAATGCATACAAAGGGGGACTGGATGTAGAAAAGCACATGAGTGCTTATTCTACTATCCTCGATATAAAAGAATAAATAAAAAAACACACACAGAGACACACACTTACACAGACACACTCACACACACGCACACACACTCACACCTCCCCCCTTATAACACACACACACACCCTTATAACACACACACACACACACACACACACACACACACACACACACACACACACGCACGCACGCACACACACACACGCACGCACGCACGCACGCACACACACACACACACACACACACACACACACACACACACACACACACACACACACACACACACACACACACACACACCAGTATAACATAAATGAATTGGAGAAAAATGTGCTGTCTTTCTAAAAAAAAAAAAAAACAAGAACAAAAAACCCAACTCTACAAGCTTTTAAAGGGAAAGTAATTATTTGCTCCTGCATCATCTTCAGATCACTGTATAATTTTCTCATGAATTTTGTCCTTTGATCATGAATTAATAATTGAATCAGTTTCGGAATTTATTGCAAACGCAACAACAAAACAAGCACAAAAAATGACGTTAAGCTAAACTTGCTTTAAGCTATTACATTACAGCCACTTTGACAGCTTTTTATTTGCTAAATGATTTTGCTG
The DNA here is from genome assembly GCA_030674155.1 of Stramonita haemastoma. Taxonomy (NCBI): domain Eukaryota; kingdom Metazoa; phylum Mollusca; class Gastropoda; order Neogastropoda; family Muricidae; genus Stramonita; species Stramonita haemastoma. The sequence goes on from CM060328.1 coordinate 63,504,660, forward strand.
TTGTTTGGTTGAAGAATATCATCTTAATATACTCTTATTTCTGCTCCATCAGTCTGGAATACTCTACCTCTTCTACTTTCAACTCCAGCCTCAATGCATATTTATTTGCAGCCTAAGATGTTTTTCTGCTTTTACATCGCACATCTCTGTCCCCGCTAGCAACAGCCTCCCTCCCTCCCTCCTCCCTCCCCCCACGTTAATTCTCATCACTCTGCTAAAGTGTGTTATTAGGAGGGAGAGAGTGAGAGTGAGAGTGAGAGAGGAGAGAGAGAGAGAGAGAGAGAGAGAGAGAGAGAGAGAGAGAGAGAGAGAGAGAGAGAGAGAGAGAGAGAGAGAGAGAGAGAGAGAGAGAGAGAGAGAGAGAGAGAGAGAGAGAGAGAGATAGAGAGGAGAGAGAGAAGAGAGAGAGAGAGAGAGAGAGAGAGAGAGAGAGAGAGAGAGAGAGAGAGAGAGGAGAGAGAGAGAGAGAGAGAGAGAGAGAGAGAGAGAGAGAGAGAGAGAGAGAGAGAGAGAGAGAGAATAATCTTTGAATGAATAATCTTTATTTTTCAAGGGTAACAGAGTAAGTAAGCATTACATACTTTTTTTCATCCGGCCCTTGCCCTGATCAGGGAATAAAGCTAAGAAACCCCCTCCCTACCCCTACATACCAGCATCACCACCAGCAGCAGTTCAACCAATATTTAAAAAAAAAAAGAAAACAGAATACATTCAACAAAACGCGTCATCCTAACTGGATACACTAATAATTATTTAAACAAAAAATAACATAGCAAAAAAATATTTAAAAATAGCAAATATTCAGGACCATGAAACAGAAGGCATTAAAAATCTATAATACGTGAGTGTGTGTGTGTGTGTGTGTGTGTGTGTGTGTGTGTGTGTGTGTGTGTGTGTGTGTGTGTGTAAGCGGGAAAACAAGCAAAGTATTTTGTATTTGTATTTTGTACCACTTTATGTCACGCAGATGTCTCTGCGTGAAATTCGGGCTGCTCTCCCCGGGGAGAGCGCGTCGCCACATGTGCAGCGCCTACCCATTTTTTTTTCTTTTTCCTGCATGCAAGTGTATTTGTTTCCCTATCAGAGTGGCTTCTTTCTACAGAATTTTGCCAGGGACAACCCCCTTGTTGCCGTGGGTTCTTTTACGTGCGCTAAATAGTGATGTGTAACACACGGGACCTCGGTTTATCGTCTCATCCGAAAGACTAGCGCCCAGACCACCACTCAGGGTCTAATGGATAGGGAAAAAGTTTTGGGTCCAAACGGGGTACGAACCCCGCACACTCCGACCCGGACTTTTTGCTTTCTAGGCAAGGCGCGTGACCACCTAGACCACCGATCCATAGGCATAAAAGGGGAAAAAAACTGATTAAAAAAAAACAACAACATAAAATCCTTTAAACACAAAAAACTATATGAAAACACATTTCAATATTCAAATGGTAAGACTACCGAGAGAGAGAGAGAGAGAGAGAGAGAGAGAGGAGAGAGAGAGAGAGAGAGAGAGAGAGAAGAGAGAGGAGAGAGAGAGAAGAGAGATAGACAGACAGACAGACAGACAGACAGACAGACAGACAGAGGCAGAGACAGAGAGAGACAGAGACAGAGACAGAGACAGAGAGATTGCTATCGTTGTTATGTGCATTCGCTTGGGTATGAACATGATGAATGCAAGTGCGTGGGTTTGTTTTTCTCACGATACTAATTATAGCGCTATATATATCAATCAGTTCCCTGACTGCATTTCTTTTTCGTTCCTCGGCCAGAGCTCGGAGGTTCACCACTGGTGAGATTTTGCCTAGGTCACTGTTTTGGCCCATCAGTGAGGTAGCCGCATTCCATATCTTTCTTTACTCCCTTCCTTTCTTCTTTCTTTCTTCCTTTCTTGCTTTTCTTCTCTCTTCCTTTGTTTCCTTCTTTCTTTTCATATTTTTCTTTTCCTTCTTTTCTCTTTACTCTCTCTCTCTCTCTCTCTCTCTCTCTCTCTCTCTCTCTCTCTCTCTCTCTCTCTCTCTCTCTCTCTCTCTTCTCTCTCTCTCTCTCTCTCTCTCTCTCTCTCTCTCTCTTTCTTTCTTTCTTTCTTTCTCGCTGTCCTTTTTCCCTCTCTTTCTTTTAAAGTTTAAGTCGGCTGTAGAATATTGATGTTGTCTTCCCATCGTTTCCTCTCTTCGTCTCCCTCCTTGTACTGTTCCCTGTAGGACAGTCTTGGCCAGTCAAGATGTTCGTGTGACAAGTCCGATGGGAAGACAACATCAGAAAGACAATGGACCTAAGGTGGAGCGATCTGCTACGGAGGGCGGAGGACCGTGAGAAGTGGAGGAAGCTGGTTGTAAAATCTTCAGTGGTGCCCCCAAGGTCCGCGGGACTACAGGACAGGTGAAGGTGAAGATTGTTGAACTGTAATACTCCTGGCATGGTGCCTGCTGTTAGCGGAAGAATATTTTGTGTTAATTGATTGATGGATTGATTGATTGATTGATTGATTGACTCACTGGATTATATCTTATTTCTACATTTGTTTTTATGAATGAATGTTCGTCGCCTGGGGGGCGGGATAGATCAGTGTTAGTGTTCGCTTTTCCCCAGTCTAGTTAAGCAGCGTCGAGCGTGGTTGCCAGTTGGATGGGTGACCGTTTGCGCGCCTTGGCTTCAGTACAGTCCCCTAGTTCACCCAGCTGTAAATGGGTACCTGCCCTCTTTTGGGTCAGGGAGGGTAAAGTAGCGAGGGAGAGGAGATGGGCGCCGCCCTCAATATGCTGGCCCCTAGAGAAGCTGAGGTCTCTGACGCCTTGCTCCCCTACGACCGCATACGTTATGGGAAACCTTTTTTACCTTTTACCTTTTATGTTTGTCTTGGGTTTTTTTCTAAGTGTGTCTCCTTTCTTCCTTCTTCCTCCAACGCTCAGACAGTAACTATTGTTGTCTGTGATATAAGCAGAAAAATAAAATATGCTGCACTGCCGTTAACCGCCTGACAAGCCAGATTCAGCGCATCCGACTTCGGCGTGGGATAGAATTGCTATCTGTTTAAGTCTTTCTGGGGAAAAAAGGCAGGAGAATGGACCAAGATGGCAGACAATGAGACAAAAATGAGGTGGCAGGAAAACAAGAACTAGGCAAAAACAAAGAGGAGGATAGAAAAGAGGAATTCCTGATACAATTTCCAGAAGGTGGGGATGCTGTATAATTATACCAACTGGCCCCTGGCATTCCCACGGGGAGAATGTTTTCCTGTTTGTCCAGTCTGTTTCTGTGTTTGTCTCACTGTCAAAATCAGCACGAGCATCAGGTTTCTATCTATCCCCTGTACTACTGCTGAATAGTATATCAGGGTCTTGTTGTTGATGTTCTTGTTGTTGTGCCTTCCCGAGCTTAACACGCTGGGGGTCACCCAGAATGTGCACCCTGACTCACTCATCTCACCTGGGAATCACTGTGAGATTGAAATTGCACACTGAAGGAGAAGTTTGTGTGTATGACTGTTTTCAAGTACCTCACCATAGCGGCAGCCATACCCCGACCTCAGAGAAGTGTGGTTCATAATTCGTTGGAATGAATGTGGTTCATAATTCATTGGAATGAATGTGATTCATAAATCATGGGAATGAATGTGGTTCATAATTCATGGGAATGAATGTGGTTCATAATTCATGGGAATGAATGTGGTTCATAATTCATGGGAATGTATGTGGTTCATAATTCATGGGAATGAATGTGGTTCATAATTCATCGGAATGAATGTGGCTCATAATTCATGGAAATGAAAATGGTTCATGATTCATGGGAATGAATGTGGTTCATAATTCATGGGAATGAATGTGGTTCATAATTCATCGGAATGAATGTGGCTCATAATTCATGGAAATGAAAATGGTTCATGATTCATGGGAATGAATGTGGTTCATAATTGATTGAAATGTCCGTGGCCCGGGATTGGTTGAAATATTGTGATCCACGTGATCCATGATTATTATGATATATGTAACCCATGTGGTCCATGATTGGTTAGAATATGATTTATGTGATTCATGTGGTCCATAATTTGTTAGAATATATATATCTAAACAATTTTTTTATACCACTTTATGTCACAGCAGATTTCTCTGCGTGAAATTCGGGCTGCTCTTCCCGGGGAGAGCGCATCATCACAAGTGCAGCGCCTACTTTTTTTATATATATAATATACAGCCCCGAGCCTCCCTGAGGACTCCAACTCCCCGATTTTTCCTCAGGGATGGTGTCTAAACACGACACCTGTGTGCATGCTTGACTTTTTTAAATTATAATTTTGTCATCCACTCCTACCGGCACACAATGGCCTGCTCTTTCGAAAGGCGGAACGGGGTTTTAACGTGTGAGCAAGATGTTCTGCGTGCGTTCGCACACGAGGCCTCGGTTTATAGTCTCATCCGAATCAGAAATGTGATTCATGTGGTCCATGATTGGTTAGAATATATGTGATTCATGTGGACCATGATTGGTTAGAATATTTGTGGTTCATGTGGTCCATAATTGGTTAGAATATTTGTTTCATGTGGTCCATAATTGGCAAGAATATTTGTGATTCATGTGGTCCATGGTTCTCAGCAATATTGTGAGTCATAGTTGGTTGGAATGTGTGTAATCCATGATAAATTGAAATATGTGTGATCCATGACTGGTTAGAATATATGTGATTCCTGAAGAACACTCACAGACACACAAATGCAGACACACAAATACAGACACAGGCATAGACACACAAACACACAGACACACAGACACACACAGACACACAAACACACAGACACACAGACACACACAGACACACACAGACACAGACACACACACACACACACAGACAAACACACCACACACACACACACACACACACACACACACACACACACACACACACACACACACACAAACAGTCGTGTGCGCATACACATACACACACACATGCACAAACACGCGCGCTGATTTCTTTATTTCTTACCCTGACACTCAGTAGACCATTTTCTAACCAAAAACACAAAACATGTTTGTTATGAATACAATTTATTCCAGAGAAATAATGAACACAATCTTCCAAAATGAGTCTTCAATTAAATGCACATATATTCAAACATAATGATATCGTCACAAGACACAGGTACACGGCATAATGAAGAATCCAAAGCACGTTCGTCACTTTCAGCTTCATCTCCGATGTCGGAATGCACCTGCCTTGATGGTGGGCAAAGATGGCCGCACACGCAAAGATCTCACGTTTGATGAAGCTCGGAGTTCTGGCCGGTAGGAGACAAAAACTGAGTCTGAGTTTTTCAGGTTTTGGGGTTTTGTTGTTGTTTTGTATTTGACTTTCTCTAGGTCCAGTCAATTTTTTAACCGCAGCATTTGGTCTGAAAACATCATAACAGGATAGCCTCTAAGCTATACACCTTGTTGTTGTTGTTGTTGTTGTTGTTCTTGTTGTTGTTGTTGCGTATTTCCCAGCTTAATGCTCTATGGGTCACCCACAATGTTCTCCCTGACTCACCCCACCTGGGAATCACTGTGAGAGTGAAAGTGCACACTGAATGAGAAGCTTACGTGTATGACTGTTTTCGAGTACCTCGCCATGTATGCAGCTGTACTCCCACTTCAGAGGAATACGCCTTCTTGATTTGTATAGATATTGAGCAGTCCTAAGCAATTATACTCTGTTTCCTCCTCGGATGTATTAAACCTAATTTCATTATCATTTTAGCTTTGTATCCATCCAAAGAACTTGAAAAGGAGGGAAAATATGTCCTAAGTTTTGTTTTTTGTTTCTTTGTTTTTGCAGTAGTTGTTAGTTTCCCCAGTATGGATTTGCGTTGCATTTGTTTGTCACAACTGTACTTGCCATGTTTTGTGATCCCTAAGCATTGATTTGATCAGCATCCCTCTTCAATGGCCTTTTCTGGAATGAATCTTTTCAAAGATCAGAGTAGAGACTGATGGCGGGCAGTAACATGTTACTGTGTGTTTTCTTTTACACTTGCAATCTTGCAAACTGTGAAGGCAAGCAGCATTCAGAATCTGCTCATTCTTTTGTTGCCCAAGTATCCTCCTAGCTGGCGTGGGTGTTTCTCATCAAAGCACTTCATTATAATTATTCACAAAAAACCGATTATCCAAACTATGGGGTGGAGTCTTTGCGTGCGTGGCATTTGTTGTTGTTGTTGTTTTTAATCTTTTCAAACTGTCACAGGGGCAGCTTCATTCCGGCTGTGGGAAGCTTTTATGGAAATGTTGAAGAGCAAACAAAAACCCAACAGTTCCTCCTCTCTTCACCATGACTTAGACGCACAATACCGAAATGTTTGTTAACTGTTTTGCACACTCCCAGACCTCAAAAACATCGTGCCCAAACTGTTCTTCCGACAGGTTGTTTCTACGTCACCTACAGCCATCGAGGTCTTTGATCTCCACGACATACTAATGTTTCTTTATTTCTACTTTTGGCAGATAATCTACTTAATCTAAGGACCTTTCCAGATCTTCATATTTCTCTCAAAAGGAATTTAACCGCCATTATTTTGTCTGTTCAAAATTTTATAACCGGTTATCTGTTACACAACTGCAAATTAGTGGCCATATTTTAAATTCGAAAAAAATAACTGCTTATGATACACTGGCACAAAGGTGAAATGTAAACCAGGATTAAAAAAAAAAACAATTGACAAATGCCCTGACTAAAAATCCAACCACATATTGAAATAGTCTTCAAACTAGCATCTCACACTTCATAAGGATCTTAGAGCTGTTTTGAAAAAAGAAAGCAACATCTAGTGCAGCTCTGATGTCCATCTTCATCTTGATTTACTTCATTTCAGAAACCATGGTGAGCAGTAACCATACCGCCATTGCGCATGCAGCAGGAACACTTCGGATTGGCCAGAAAGGCTCATTTGGAAGGGAGATGACTCTCATCAGTCTCTGACGTCAGCAGGGTTCGGGATCGCTCAGCAGTCTGTTCGCACATCTCACAGCATTGCCGGTTGCCGAAACGACTTAAGTAGCAACAGGAGCACCCATCGTCTGCTCCTAGCTGAGAGTCTGGAGGGTGTTCCTGTGCCTCACTTTCCCCACCATCGTTCTGAGAACCACCAAAGTCCTCAGCGCTCCTTTTGGCGTAGATGGGGACGATGGAGTTTTTGGAGCGCCAGCAGCGCATGCAGTGGTTGATGTCGTAGGTGATGATGCACAGGCTGCACACAGAGCTGCTGGCATCTCCGGAAAGACGTTTGGCCCGGTAGTCACGGAACCCGTAACCTTGGTCTGGTTGCGGAAAAATACGTTTGGCATCGTACTGACGGTATCCATGGCCTTGTTCTTCTGTAGGAACAATTCGCTTGGAACGGTAGTCACGGAAACCGTGTCCCTGATCTTCCATGGAAACAATTCGCTTGGAAAGATAGTCACGGAAACCGTGTCCTTGGTCTTCCACCGGAATGATACGTTTGGCTCGGTAGTCACGAAAACCGTGACCCTGGTTGTCTGTTGGGAAGATGGCTTGATAATCTCTGTAGCCAGTGCCCTGGTCTTCTGATGGCATGATGCGTTTGGCTCGGTAGTCGCGAAATCCATGACCCTGGTCATCTGCAGAAATAATGCGTTTGGCTCGGTAGTCACGGAAACCGTGACCTTGGTCTTCCATGGGCACAATGCGTTTGGCTCGGTAGTCACGGAAACCGTGACCTTGGTCTTCCATTGGAAATATGGCTTGGTAATCTTGGTATCCATAGCCTTGGTCGATGCGTTTTGCACGGTAGTCACGAAAACCGTGACCTTGGTCTTCCATAGGAACAATGCGTTTTGCACGGTAGTCACGAAAACCATGGCTTTGGTCTTCCATAGGAACAATGCGTTTTGCACGGTAGTCACGAAAACCGTGACCTTGGTCTTCCATAGGAACAATGCGTTTTGCACGATAGTCACGAAAACCATGGCTTTGGTCTTCCATAGGAACAATGCGTTTTGCACGGTAGTCACGAAAACCGTGACCTTGGTCGTCCATAGGAACAATGCGTTTTGCACGGTAGTCACGAAAACCGTGACCTTGATCTTCCATAGGAACAATGCGTTTTGCACGGTAGTCACGAAAACCGTGACCTTGATCTTCCATAGGAACAATGCGTTTTGCACGGTAGTCACGAAAACCATGGCCCTGGTCGTCCATAGGAACAATGCGTTTTGCACGGTAGTCACGAAAACCGTAGCCTTGGTCGTCCATAGGAACAATGCGTTTTGCACGGTAGTCACGAAAACCATGGCTTTGGTCTTCCATAGGAACAATGCGTTTTGCACGGTAGTCACGAAAACCGTAGCCTTGGTCGTCCATAGGAACAATGCGTTTTGCACGGTAGTCACGAAAACCATGGCTTTGGTCTCCATAGGAACAATGCGTTTTGCACGGTAGTCACGAAAACCGTAGCCTTGGTCGTCCATAGGAACAATGCGTTTTGCACGGTAGTCACGAAAACCATGGCCCTGGTCGTCTGTCGGGAAGATTCGCTTGGCCAGGTAGTTCCGAAATCCGAAGCCTTGGTCCTGAGGGGGGATGATGGAGGTGTGGAAGCGGAGAGCGGAGGAGGAGGGGGAGGCAGCGGCCAGGATGAAGGCTGTCAGCATCAGCTGCCGCATCCTGCGGGGAGCCTGCCCTGCCCTGCAACACAGACAGGGAAGTGTGCGTTACTGGTGAAATGTTCGGGGTTCTCATGAGTAGGTAGTGTGTGTTAATTGTTTTTTGTTTTGTTTTTTGTCGGTTAGAGCTCTGAGGTTCTGAAATGGTGATTTTTTTGTATGTTCGACAGTTTTTGCACATCCTTCAGACTTTGGTAATGTATGTAATGCATAAGTATGGATTTGTCAGAACATGGATATACCAATATTGCAAACCTGTTCTTTATCGAACACTCAGACAGCAACTCCAGAGGCCCTGACAAATGCTGTTGTATGTTGAAGGCCCTCAAGGGGTCTA
>CM060328.1:63518648-63528648 GCA_030674155.1 Stramonita haemastoma
ACAGACAGACAGACAGACAGAGAACGAATGAATGAAGGATGAACGAATGAATGGATGATTGAATGATCTTGAAACCATAAGAATAAAGATTTCAGACCAAGCCTAGTCTTAGTTACTGTCTGTACTTGTAAAGATGCATGCACCATGAAATAATTAAAACTTTAGGGGGAAAAACACAACACTACAGAGAGAGAGAGAGGCAGAGACAGACAGACAGATCGACTAAGAGAGACAGACTGATAGTCACAGGCAGACAGACAGACGACAGACAGACGTACAGACAAACTGACAGATGACACAGAGAGAGAGAGAGAGAGAGAGAGAGAGAGAGAGAGAGAGAGAGAGAGAGAGAGAGAGAGAGAGAGAGAGAGAGAGAGAGAGAGAGAGAGAGAGAGAGAGAGAGAGGAGAGAGAGAGAGAGAGAGAGAGAGAGAGAGAGAGAGAGAGAGCAACGACCCACCGACCGACCGACAGACAGACACACAGACAGACACACAGACAGACTGATAGACAGACAGACAGAACAGAACAATGAGCATTGAACAAAACAGAACGATGAACAATGAGCATTGAACAAAATTTGTTATTGTTAAAGCTTTACAACCGATTTAACCGTGCATCAATAGGCAAATGGCATTAAAGAATCTGAATCAATGTTAATTTTATGGACTTGCTCACTCTGTGCGCATTGTATACAATGAGCAACTTTACGGTATTGCTCATTATATACAGTGTGTAACTGTTTTGCTCATTGTGTATAATGTGCAAAATGTATTGCGCACTGTAGACACTGAGCATGAAATGTTGCGCATTGTATACAATGCGCAAATTGTACAGATTGAGTACGACATATATGTATATGTATATATATATATATATATATATATATATATATATATATATATATATATATATATATATATATATATATATATATATATATATATATATATATATATACATATATATATACATATATATATACATGTATTGAGAGAGAGAGATTTGATTTGATTTGATTTAGTGTTTTATATCGAGGATAAAGGAATAAGCATTCTTGTGTTTTTTACATCCAGTCTCCGTGTGTATGAAGTTTTGTAAATGTCAACTGTTCCTACCGGCACACGATGGCCTACTCTTACGAAAAGCAGAACAGGATTTAACGTGTGCGCAAGATGTTCTGCGTAAGTTCGTACACGGGGCCTCGGTTTAAAGTCTCATCCGAAGGACTCGGGGGGAGAGTGGAGTCAGCACTGATGTTAACTCCAGGAGAAAAATCAAAATCAAATTGCCAGGGCAATGTTCTGACCACTATGCTATCCGTCCCCCTAAGAGGGACACAGAGAGAGACAGAGACAGACAGACAGACAGACAGACAGACAGGCAGACTGACAGACAGACGGAGAGAGAGAGACAGACAGACGGACAGAGACAGAGCGAGAGACAGAGACAGACACAGAGACAGACAGACCGACCGACCGACCGACCGACCGACCGACCGACAGACAAACATAGAGATAGACATATAGACATAGAGACAGACAGACAGACAGACATAGAGACAGACAGACAGACAGACAGACAGACAGACAGACAGACAGATAAAGAAACAGACAGACGACAAGGGAAAAAACCAAACTGCAAGTTGCCTAGTCTGGTTCTCTAACCGTTCATGTAGTCAATCTTCCTCACCGAGATTTTCTAAAAGACAAAAACACAAAACACAGCCAAGCCTTCAACTGCAGGAATGGTTTTTGCGAAGGCAATCTACATAGACACTTAAGACAGCGTGACACGAAAAACACCCCCACCTGGACACCAAAGCCAGGATCAAAGGATGGAGAGAGTAATGAAACAGACTCCTCCATCAGACACAAGTGGCTGATAACACAGGGGTGTATAGGAGATTTCTGATGAGCTTTGTAAAGGAGAAGACTGGTTTATGGGGGTAATCAGTGAGATTAGTTAAGAAAGGAAAGATAGAAAAGTCAGTGGAAGTGAGCGTGATGGAATAAAAGCCTGACAAACAGATAGGTAGATATACAATAGATAGATAGATAAATAGATAGATAGACAGATAGATAGATAGATAGATAGATAGATAGATAGATAGATAGATACAGATAGATAGATAGATAGATAGATAGACAGATAGATAGATAGATAGATAGATAGATAGATAGATAGATAGATAGATAGATAGATAGATAGATAGATAGATAGATAGATAGATAGATAGATAGATAGATAGATAGATAGATAGATCCTGTTTTGCAGAGGCAGCCCAGCTCTTCGGACTCGAAGTCAGCCTGAAGAAGACAGAGGTTCTCTACCAGCCCGCACCTCAGGTAGCGTACCACCCACCTCACATTACAATTGGTGAGACAGAACTGAAGACAGTCCAGCAGTTTACCTACCTGGGATGCACAATCTCCTCTGACGCCAAGATTGATAAAGATGTAGACAACAGACTGGCAAAGGCAAACAGTGCTTTTGGCAGACTCTACCACCGTGTCTGGAAAAACAAACACCTGAAGAAAGACACCAAGATCAGTGTCTACAGAGCCGTGGTACTGACCACCCTCCTGTACGGCTCTGAGTCATGGGTCACATACAGACACCACCTGCGAATTCTGGAACGCTTCCACCAACGCTGTCTCCGCTCTATCCTCGACATCCACTGGAGCGACTTCACCACGAATGCTGAGGTGCTGGAGCAAGCAGGGATCACCAGCATTGAGGCTATGTTGCTGAAAACGCAGCTACGCTGGGCAGGGCATGTCTCTAGAATGGAGGACCATCGCCTACCGAAGATGGTTCTCTACGGTGAACTTTCCACCGGACACCGCTACAGAGGCGCACCAAAGAAGAGATTTAAAGACTCTCTGAAGAAATCTTTGTCAGCCTGCCTCATAGACCATAACCAGTGGCCAGTCCTTGCTGCTGACCGGCAGGCCTGGCGACACACTGTGCATCAGTCGGTCTCCTCCTTTGAGGACAATCGCAGAGCGGCCCTTGAGGAGAGGCGAAAGAGGAGGAAGAACCGCGTCCCCTCTACATCAACCCCAGAATCGACTTTCCCCTGCAGCCGCTGCGGCCGGGTTGGTTTGTCACGCATTGGACTGAACAGCCACCAGCGAGCCTGCACCAGACGTGGACAGTGCCCTTAATCTTCGTTCGCGAAGCCAAGCCATGATGATGATGATGAGATAGATAGATAGATAGGTAGATAGACAGATAGATAGATAGATATAAGAGAAGAGAGAGAGTGAGAAACTCGAAACTCGAATATTTTAATGGGTAATTGGATAAGCCATATGCTTCTTTGCACCAGGCCCTCAGATTAAAACCCCCCACAAAGCAGAGAGAGAGAGAGAGAGAAAGAGGGGGGAGAGGGAAAGAGAGGGAGAAAGAGGGAAACAGAGACAGAGAGACAGGCAGACCGAGATGACAGACAGACCGAGACAGACAGACAGACAGACAGACAGACAGACACATATATATATATATATATATATATATATATATATATATATATATATATATATATATATATATATATATATATATATATATATATATATATATCCTGTCTTTGTCTCGGTCTGTCTGTCTGTCTGTGTCTGTCTGTCTGTCTGTCCCTCTCTCTCTATATAATAATATATATATATTACTATATATATATATGTATATATACATATATATATATGTATATATCCAATCTTTAAGATGATAACAGACTGTTCTTTATGAACAAGACTTCACATATGGAACATAAATAAATAAATAAATTAAATAAATAAATAAATAAAGGGCACAGTTTCAGTAAAATTGCCACCAGCCAGTCGTCAACAGTTCCCTCCTCCATGTATCATCTCCCTCGTTAAGAAGAAAAAAACCAACAGACCTGATTTCTTCTGCCTTAATCACAGGAAATCGATACATCTCATTTACAAAACCTTCCTGCTTCACCGGCTCTGCCTCCCCAACGCCTCTTCATTCAGAATCAAGGATCTTGTTTTATAAACCAGCCCCTAGGGACCAAGCTAATTGACAGCTCTTTTCATCTTTCTCATTATCTTCGTCTGTTGACAGCTCTTTTCGTTTTTCTCGTTATCTTCGTCTGTCTGGCTTACTATGTTCTCTTACAATCCGTTTTTTTGTTTGTTTAGCTTTTAAGCCACCAGAACATATCGCCAGAAGGCGAGAGGCCTGAATCTAGATTGGTTTGAATATAGTTATCTTTATTCAGAGAACTTGAATGATATGCATACACACATTGAGAGCAATAACAAGCAACACAGCTTTTGGCATGCTAGAAGCAATCCATTTGACTCCTTTAGTTAAGCAGCTAACGAGGAAGGAGAGTGGCAGGGTGGTTAAGACGTTCTCTTGCCATTATGTAAACCAAGAGGTTCTGGGTTCGTACCCAGCCTCGCCCTTTCTTCCCAGTATGACGAAAAAATAAAACTGAATGTCAAAGTCATTCGGATGAGACTATAAACCAAGGCCCCGTGTGCGAACGTATGCAGAACATCCTGCGCACACGTTAAAATCCCGTTCCGCCTTTCAGAAGAGCAGGCCTTCGTGTGCCGGTAAGAGCGGATGACAAAATTATTTTTAAAAAACCAGCATGCACCAAGGTGTCGTGTTTAGACTCCATCCCTGAGGAAAAATCGGGGAGTTGGAGTCCCAGGCTGCTAGGGGCTGTATATTGCAACGTTCTGGTGGCTCCTGCGACAGTACTGGAACCATTCGTATCGGTCATTGCCTTTCCATTGGATCATTCCAGTGGCGTGGAGAGGGGGGTTCTGCTGCATGGGTGACAGTTTGCCCTCCAAACTTACTTACCCAGGCTTCACGCTGTAAAGACTAGAGCGCAACTCCATTAGTCTTCCGAGACTGATGGGTGCCTTCTACTACCTACTACTACTACCTACTACTACTACTACTACTACTACTACTACTACTACTACTACTACTACTACTACTACTACTACTACTACACTACTACTACTACTACTACTAATGAGCATGATCAAATCATCGTAGTCACAAGGCAGCGCTCTCCAAACACCAGTTTAGATCAAACACTTTTAGTTTAGTAGATCATGTCTGTATTTTTGAACGCATGTAAAACATGGACCATAACAGCAAACATTGAAAGAAGGATACAAGCAATGGAGATGAGATGCTTTTGCAAACTCCTTGGGATTTCATACAGAGATCACATCATTAATGAAGAAGTGAAAACTAGAGTAAAGAATGCCATCAGACCAGATGAAGAGCTCCTAACTTCAGTTCAAAAACACAAGCTAAGGTGGTACGGGCACGTCACACGATCATCTGGACTGGCCAAGACTGTCTTACATGGAACAATAAGAGGAGGGAGACAAAGAGGCAGACAGAGGAAACGATGGGAAGACAGCATCAGAGAGTGGACAGGCCTTGGGTGGAGCGATCTGCTACAGAGGGCAAAGGACCGTGGGGAGTGGAGGAAGCTGGTTGCAAAATCTTCAGTGGTGCCCCCACGGTCCGTGGGACTGAGGGTCAGGTGAAGGTGAAAGTGAAGATTTTTGTTTAAAGTCCAATCACTGACGCGGCTAAACCAAGAGCTAGGAGTCACTTCCCCTTATAAGAGAACGAACCAGATCAAACACATTTGTTCTTCCCGAATTTTATCACGCAGTAATTGTTCGTTTCTTCAGGGAGGCAGGGGCGGGATGGCTTAGTGGTTAGAGCGTTGCACTCGTGATCTGACAACCCGGGTTCGTGCCACCACTGAGACACTGGTTCAAGGGGAGATTTTCCCTGGAATGGAAACATCAGTACCAACTCCATCCTCCCTACAGTCTGTCGAATGATACTTTGGACAGAGGTGCCCGTGCGCAAATACACGCAGTACGTCATGCACACATTTATTCAGACCCGGGTTCGGGTTCCAATCTCGTTCAAGAGGATTTTTCCTCCGAGTTAACATCACTGCTGACCCCACTCTCCTTTAGATGAGACTATAAACCGAGGTCCAGTGTGGAGACACACGCAGAACATCTTGTGCACACGTTACATCCCGTTCTGCTTTTTGGAAGAGTAGACCATTGTGTGCCGGTAGGATCGGATGACATTTTTTTTTTTTACAAAACTGCATACACACGGGGACTGGATTATAAAGGCACATGAGCGCTTATTCCATTATCCTCGAAATAAAAGAATAAATACATTGAAAAATAAAGATACATTAAAACCCGTTTCTTTTTGGAAGAGTATGTGGTAGGAACATATGGCATAATCTGAAAAGAAACAACAACAACAAACAAAAACCTGCATGAACACTCGGAACTCAAACTCGAAATGCGTTTTCCCTAATGGAGGGTAAAACCCGATCGCATACGCAAAATCTCACCATTGGTGATTCTTGGATTTTTTCCGAATAGCAAAAAAAAAACCAAACTTGAATGCCCAACAACTAGTGCCTGAAAAAGACCAGGGTCAGATGAGTGAGGTGTCATGATGACCATGTCAGTAATACTGCTGGCTACACCTTGCAGCTCACTCCCATCTTTCCCGTTACCCTGTCATCTCCAGATTAGCGGAAAAAGAGATGTCAAAACAAATCAGAGATACTCCAGAGTTGACCAGTCTTTTAGCCTGAAAGAAGGCTTCAAATAAAAACAAAATCAGAGATACTCTCAGAGTTGACCAGTCTTTTAGCCTGAAAAGAAGGCTTCAAATCAATCAAAACTTTTCTCTGCCAAACTTTTGGGTGTTGTGTCTTTACTTGTCTGCTGGTATCAGTACTGTCGGAGAGTGAAACAACAAAAAGACCATACAGGAAAAGAGAGCGCTGTTTGGATGAATATCGATACTTGCGGGAAAGTTTACAGTGTCACCACTTGTCGTACAAATTTCGCAATACAGGTGACACGTCAGAGACTGTAAGAAAGCACCCCCCAACAAAAAAACCCAAGCAAGCAAAAAGCAACCATGTCAACAGCAACAACAACAACAACAACAAACAGACAAAAAGTCACCACTCCTGCACCACCACCACCACCACCACCCCAAATCCCCCCTTAAGAACAAC
Source organism: Stramonita haemastoma (assembly GCA_030674155.1). Taxonomy (NCBI): domain Eukaryota; kingdom Metazoa; phylum Mollusca; class Gastropoda; order Neogastropoda; family Muricidae; genus Stramonita; species Stramonita haemastoma. Next base: position 63,525,732 of record CM060328.1, read on the forward strand.
AACAAATCACCCAAACAATAATCTAGAAAAGGGCTGGGGAGGGGATGTGTATGGGAAGACTTGCAACAAGGGCAGATAATCAATTTGAAATCAGAAAAGACAGTAAGCAAGACAGAGATTTTAGACAGAAAAAAATGTAACTGTAGACATACAGAGAGTAAATGGGGGAAAAATCAGCACACATTTTTCAGACGGTGAAATTCCTTTTGTACTGAAAGAACCCACAGTGTCCCCACTGGGAAGGAGCGACAGACTTCAGACAAAAAAGAAGAGAAAAAAGAAGAGAAAAAAGAAGAGAAAAAAGAAGAGAAAAAAGAAGAGAAAAAGGAAAAAACAAAGTGAACTGTCAAACTTTTAAAGTGGCGACAGATTTGGACAGAAAAGGCCCACATCTTCAAACCAGCCACCTCCATTGTTTCTTCCTTCTAGAGTACAAAAAACGGTATTTTCGAAAAATGTTAAACTTGCAGGAGTTTGTGAAGTTTGTCTGTTACTCACTCAAATTCCTGAGTTACTCGCTGGAATAGCTCAGTTGCGTTGAAAAGATGATAGTTATCTGATAACCCGCTAAGGATTTCAATGCTCGTGTTCTTTTCCTTCCTCGGCTAGGGTTCACCATTGTGAGGTTTTGCTTATGCGACCGGTTTTTGTGTGGTTTTTTTTTGGTTTGTTTGTTTGTTGTTGTTGTTGTTTTTGTTTTTGCTTGGGTTTTTTTGAGGGGGGGTTGGCCTACTGGGCTGTAAGCCTATATGGCAACGTTCCAGAGGCTCCAGCGTCGGCACTGGAACCATGTGTATCGGCGATTGCCTTTCCAATGGAGCATTCCAGTGGCGTGGAGGGGGGGGGTCTGCTGCATGGGTAACAGCTTGCCCTCCATACTTACTTACCCAGGCTTTGTGCTCTAGAGCCCAGAGCGTAACTCCATAGTCTTCCGAGACTGACGGATTCCTACCTTCTTTTGCCCACCATCACTGTGGCTGCAGTCCGACTTCGGGGACATTGCTGAATAAACTATATCAGACTGGTGGTCTAGGGAAGTGTAGTGCAGGTTCCAACTCCATTTGCGTCCAAACTCACCCTCTCCCATCCAGTAGGCCTTGAGTGGTGGTCTGAGTGCTTGTCTTTCGAATGACACGCACACGATATTGAACTGAACTGAATTGAATACCACTTTTAGTCATGGCAGATTTCTCTGTTTAAAATTCAGGCTGCTCTCCTAAAGAGAGCGTGTCGCCACAAGAGTAGTGCCACCCATTTTATTTGTTATTTTCCTGTTTGTAAGTGTATTTGTTTCGCTATGAGAGTGGCTTTTTCTACATGATTTTGCCAGGGAAAACTCTCTTGTTGCCGTAGGTTCTTTAACAGGTGCTGAATGTTTGTTGAACGCATGACATCGGTTTCTTGTCTAATCTGAAAAGTGAAACCGAGGTCCTAAGTACAACAGGCTTTCAACGCGCGTAAAAGAACCCACGGCAACAAGAGTGGTCCCTGACGAAATTCTATAGAAGTCAATTTGATACGGAAGCAAATACACATGTAGGTAGTTAAAGTAACTTCAAAAAAAAGAAGAAAAAATGATGGGTGGTGCTGCTTTTATGGCGACGTCCCCTCCACGGGGAGAGCAACCCAAATTTTAACACAGAGAAATCTGCCGTGACAGAAAGTGGTATACAATACCATACAACACAATACAATCCTGTCCAATACAACACAATACAACCAAAACAACGCACTACAATGCCAGGCAATGCAATACAATACAATGCAAAACAAAACAATACAAAACAATACAATACAAAACAATACTATACAATACAATACTATACTATACAATACAATACCATACTATACAATACAATAGCATACTATACCATACAATACGTGCTTTGACTGGCCCTTGTCTTGTGTGAGTAACAATATTGATAACAAAAAGAGCAAGAAGTGGGCTAGATTAAAAAAAAAATGATGATAATAATAATAATAATAATAATACATGGAATTTGTATAGCGCTATATCTTGCAAAAACAAATCAAAGCGCTTGCATTCAACCTACACGACGCACAATCAGCAACTATTTACAGTTTTGACAAATTCGAATGTACACACACACACCACACGCACGCACGCCCGCAGCACGCGCGCGCACGCACACACACCCACAAACGTTATGCACTTTGGCAGGTGGATGTTGAAGGCAGGGACAGGTAAGAGATGGAAGCGGAAGGAGAAAAACTTAGGTTTGAAATAAGTGTGTCTTGAGGTTGGATTTAAAAGTGTCATAAGTAGGCTTTTGTCGGAGGGAGAGAGGAAGGTCGTTTCACATCGATGGACCGGAAACAGAGAAAGAGCGGCGGCCAACGGTAGATAGGTTGAATGATGAAACAGAAGCGGTTAGAACAGGAGACGGACGAATAAGGAGAGAGGAGAGAGAGAGAGAGAGAGAGAGAGAGAGGAGAGAGAGAGAGAGAGAAGAGAGAGAGAGAGAGAGAGAGAGAGAGAGAGAGACAGAAGAGAGAAGACAGACAGACAGACAGACAGACAGACAGACAGACAGACAGACAGACAGACAGACAGACAGACAGACAGCAGACAGACAGAACAGACAGACAGAGAGACACAGAAGACAGAGACAGAAAAGACAGAGACAGAGACAGAGACGACAGAGAAAGACAGAAATAGAGACAGAGACAGAGAGACAGAGAAAGACAGAGAGAGACAGAGAGAGAGAGAGACAGAGAGAGAAAGACAGAGACAGAGATAGAGACAAACAGAGAGACAGAGAAAGAAAAGACAGAGACAGAGAGACACAGAGAGAGAGAGGGGGGGGGAATGTAGTTATGATGCGGACGTAGGCCGGGATGGTGTCCAAAGCATGCATGCGCAGTCAGGTCCTGTTTCCGGGTCTGCATCTGACAA
>CM060328.1:63536148-63558648 GCA_030674155.1 Stramonita haemastoma
AAACTGGAAGCATAAGTACATCAGGTATTTTACAGAACAATTTCATTGAATTTCTTGACATGTTTATCCACAAAAACGAAAGTTTATTGTTTTTATTTTGTTTTATTTTTAAGGACAATTTCTTTATTTGCTGATGAGAGTCGGCACCCATCAGTCTCGGAAGACTATGGAGTTGCGCTCTAGTCTTTAGAGTGCAAAGCCTACGTAAGTAAGTATGGAGGGCAAGCTGTTACCCATGCAGCAGACCCCCCCTCTCCACGCCACTGGAATGGTCCATTGGAAAGGCAATCGCCCATACGAATGGTTCCAGTGCCGTCGCAAGAACCACCAGAATGTTGCCATATACAGCCCCGAGCCACCCTGGGGACTCCAACTCCCCGACTTTTACCCGATTTTGAGAGCAACTCTGCTAGCTGGTGCTGACTTGGATGATCACAAAACTTTGGCAGCGTTAGATTGGTGCATGATTCCTGCAAAACTGGACTGTTTCTGTTAAGCTTGTCCATTCTAGGACATCAGCCACATAAGGACACAACGAACGGCCCCTCATCAGATAGCTAGGTCAATAATTATTCAAGAAGCTCTACAGCACCATGACTGGAGTGTTTCAATAATTCATCCAAATATCATCTGGGCGCCAGGATTTACGATCCTTTTCTGGCTTTCTAATTGCTAAAAACTCCATCGTTGTGTTCACACACTTGAATCGGCACAGGAATCATGAGAGAGATTTTATTTGGGATTGATGTTTTCTTTTATATCGAGGATAATGAAATAAGCACTCTTGTGCTTTTCTATCCAGTCCCCGTGTGTATGCAGTTTTGTAAATGTCACCTGTTCCCACCGGCACACGATGGCCTTCTCTTACGAAAAGCGGAACAGGATTTAACGTGTGCGCAAAATGTTCTGCTTGCGTTCGCACACGGGGCCTCGGTTTCAAGTCTCATCCGAAGGAGAGGGAGAGAGAGAGAGAGAGAGAGAGAGAGAGAGAGAGAGAGAGAGAGAGAGAGAGAGACAGAGACAGAGACAGAGACAGAGACAGAGACAGAGAGAGAGAGAGACAGACAGACAGACAGACAGACAGACAGACAGACAGACAGAAACAGACGGACAGACAGACGGACAGAGACAGACAGACACACACACACACACACAAACAAGACACATTCACACACACACACACACACACACACACACACACACACACACACACACACACACACACACACACACACACACACACACACACACACACACACACACACACACACACACTTTATGTAACGAGCATTTTTATCAGAGCTCCCAACATCACAAAAGGACGCAAGTGTAAAACAGCCACTATCAAGGAAAGAATGGCGTTTCTCTATTTCTTTTAGGCTTTTAATTGATGATTCCAATCAAGTGATCCAATGAAGCTCCTGAAAGTTCCAAGTGTGCGTTTGCTTTCAGCATCACTCTCGTTTGTTGTTGTGTGTTCCCCAGTTTAACACTCTGGGGGTCACCCAGAATATGCACTGACTTACTCATCCCACCTGGGAGTCACTGTGAGATTGAAATTGCACACTGAAAGAGAAGTTTGCGTGTGCAATTTTAGTCTAACGGTGATTCCCAGGCTTCTGTTGGAAACCTAGATAATGATAATAATTAAATGCTGTACCAAGAACATGTTACAAGGATGCAGTGGAGTCCAAAGACGTGAAAAGAATAGCAAAAAGAATTCAATTAAGATTTCCCCTGAAGTTAACGTCAGCACCGACTCTACTCCCCCGAAAGTTCTTTAGATGAGACTATAAACGGAGTTCCCGTGTGTGAACACATGGAGAACATCTTGCACACGCTCTAAAACCTATCACACCTCTCAGAAGAGTAGGCCGTTGCGTATCAGTTGGAAAAGACGACAATATTTTATTTTTCAAAACGCAAGACAATGCAAGAAGCTAGAGAAAGACACAGTGTTGTGGCTGCATCTACATGAGAAAGTTACCTCTCTCCTGCTTTTTCTCTTTTATTGTGGATCAGAAGCTGTTCCATGCCATTTTTATTATTCGTTTTGTAAGCATCATTATACTACATACTACCTTGTTGGGAGAGAGAGAGAGAGAGAGAGGAGGAGAGAGAGAAGAGAGAGAGAGAGAGAGAGAGAGAGAGAGAGAGAGAGAGAGAGACAGAGACAGAGAAGAGAGACAGAGAGACAGAGAGAGACAGAGACAGAGAGAGCAGAGAGACAGAGAGACAGAGAGAGAGAGAGAGAGACAGAGAGAGACAGAGACAGAGACAGAGAGAGAGAGAGAGAGAGAGAGAGAGAGAGAGAGAGAGAGAGAGAGAGAGAGAGAGAGAGAGAGAGAGAGAGAGAGAGGAAGAGAGAGAGAGCGAGGAACGGGACAGAGCAGGCAGACAGACAGACAGAGAGACAGACAGACAGAAGGACAGACAGACAGAGCGATAGTGACATGTAGAGATAGATAGGATGGATTATAGGGAGGAAGGAAGGATCTTACAACGACAAAAATCACCCTCGGTACCTGTTGGTCTAATCCTGGGGTTCCAGAACAAGCGGCTGTCGTGTGTGCATTACCAGAATCACTCATCCTTCATCGTTATCTGTCCCAGCGGGAACAGAAAACAACTGGTTCCCAGCTCAGACAGCCAGGCATCACTATCATTAATATTTGTTTTGTTATTATAGTTATTATGTGGTTTGCAGATCGGCCTGTGTTTATCCTTTCTGTCTGGATCTCTTTCTGTCACTCTGTCTCTCTCTTTGTATGTCGGTTTGTGTTTTATTCATTCTGTCTAGCTCTCTTTATGTCTCTCTTTCTGTCTCTGTCTGTCTTTTTATCTGTCTGTCTGCCGGTCTGTTCTCTCTCTCTCTCTCTCCTCTCTCTCTCTCTCTCTCTCTCTCTCTCTCTCTCTCTCTCTCTCTCTCTCTCTCTCTCTCTCTCTCTCTCTCTCTCTTCTCTCTCTCTCTCTCTCTCTCTCTCTCTCTCTCTCTCTCTCTCTCTCTCTCTCTCTCTCTCTCTCTCCTCTCTCTCTTTTCTCTCCACCCTGTCTTTCTGTCTAGGTGTTTTTGTCTCTGGGGTTGACAAGAACATACCTAGCACGCATGCTCCAAACTGCCAAGCTCTGCCACGTCTATCTGGCCCTAAACACTGTAGTACAAGTACGCGCGCACACACACAAAAGCAAATTTATTGCTTACTCAATGTACCATCTGGAAATAAGATTTTGACTTTGACACGCACGCTTGCACGTGCGCTCACACACACACACACACACACACACACACACACACACACACACACACACACACACCACACACACACTCACACACACACAAATACAAAATGTTTGTGCGGTGAGAAAATCACAAACAGTCACATAATTTTTGAATGTAAGAGTCTAAAACCATTCTTACCTTCTTTCTCGGAAAAATCCTTGGATAAGATTTTTAAAAATCTGAATTTGGTATTTCGTATAACAAAATCTTTAATGAATAGTTCTTTAGGAAATTTGTTATAGTTTTAAGTCATACTAGCAATTGTTATGTATTTACTTGTTGTTATTACTGTTTAGCCCAAATTTATGTACTGTATACTTTATTAAGAAAAAGACACCCATTTTACTGCACACATCCATCAACATACTAGACCCTCCCCTTCCCTTCCCATCGTCTAATATCACTTTGAGTGAACAGACGTAAAATCGAAGCAACAACAACAACAACTGTAGGAAAAAAGTCCACACGACCCCTGATGATTCCCTAAGATATTGAGAAAGTCAACTAAACAGATTCCCCGAGGTCGGAACATGGATACCATAACGGCAGGTAAAAAACTGTGGCATAAGAAAAACACTCACCATTGGCAAATCTCAGACATCCAGCCGAGGAGCCGAAAAGAAAACAAAGGAAAAAAAACAACAGCAAGATGTCTGACTATTTATTTGTATTTCTTTCCTTGTACAAACTACCACCATTGACCACAAAAGTTGCATAGTTACTTTAAATGTTGGGTCATAGTGCAGTCTACATTGCATGTGAGCTGGTGCACGCCTGCGCACGAACATACACACACACACACACACACACACACACACACACACACACACACACACACATATATACACACACAAGTACGCGCGCACACACACAAAAGCAAATTTATTGCTTACTCAATGTACCATCTGGAAATAAGATTTTGACTTTGACACGCACGCTTGCACGTGCGCTCACACACACACACACACACACACACACACACACACACACACACACACACACACAAACACACACACACACACACACACACACACACACACACACACACACACACACACACACACACACCTCTGTTATGTGGTTAAGTGCTTTCTTTTTTTTTTTACGAAGTAGATCAATGTCCTGAACTGCACAAAAATTGGTCTAAACCTAACTGGAATGAATTTCAAACTGCCAAGTATTGTTGTTCTTAGTCCCCATACATGGAAACATGACCAAAATGATGGCAACAAAAAGATACTGTATAAATACAAACTTAGTGGCGACTAAACCCAAGACATGTACGAAAGTAAAACGAGTACCTCTTAACTTTTCCTACGAAAGCTGAGGGGTTTGCCCAATCCGAACGTTAACAAAGACAAGACATTGTCAGATTTGGAATAGTTTGTCTTGCGATTTATTTTTAATTTTTATTTATTTTGTTTTATATTATCTATCTAAAAAAATTTTTATATTGATTACTTTTTAGTTTTATTTATTTCATTTCATATTTTTATCATTTTATTTTTTTATGTCTTGTGATTTGCAGTCTGTGCATTGATAGATTCTCAGGTGAAAGAACGGGCGTGGTGTTTTTCCCATAGGAAGTCTCCAGACCCGGGGAGGAGTTCCTATCTCAGCTGAGTCTGACCTGTTAACGCCAACAACCACTTAACGACACAACATCCACACACAAACACACTGACACATACACAACCCCACACACACACACACACACACACACACACACACACACACACACACACACACACACACACACACACACACACACACACACACACACACACACACCACACAGGGAGGCCATTTCTATGCCCATTAAGTTACAAACCGTGACCGCAAAACTTTCAAATAAATCATGAGAAGGGCTGGTGAAGAAGATTAATGTAGGGACGATTTCCAGGTTATGGGAGTGACTGTGAGCGGTGCCAGTCCCTTTAGTCAGCAACACTGCAGGTGTCCGCCTCTCTCGGGCCTGTGGGGCTGCTGCATTTGTCATGATAGGAACAAGGTGGCATGACAGGTGGAGCCAGCAAGGGCAATGGAAGGGAGACATAACAAGAAACAGAAAGTAGGTAGGAAAGGATTTGTTTAAACTGTAACAAAAGAAAGAAACAAAGAACGAAAAATGAAGACAACTGACAAAATAATAATTTAAAAAATAATGATTAGATCTATGAAGGCTGAGGAGAAAGAAAAAGAAGAAAGGAAGAAAGAAAAATAAAGGAAAAGTGTCATCGTGTTTTAAAAAAATAAAAGCGTTGCAAGAGTTTTCATGTACGCAGTAAGGTTATTTGCTTTGTACGTGTGTGTTCAGTGTATGATATGCTCAGTTCACCCAGCTGTGGATGGGTACCTGCCCTCTTTAGGGTCAGGGAAGGTAAAGCAGCGAGGGAGAGGAGATGAAAGCGTCACGCTCAATATGCTGGCCCCTAAAGAAGCTGAGGTCTTTTTTCTATTTTTTTCTCGATAATAATGGAATCAACACTCGTGTATTTTTACAAGTCTCGTGTGCATGCCATCTTGTCAATTCTGTCATCTGTTCCCACCAGCACAAAATTTAATGACATACTCTTCTCAGAATGCAAACAGGTTTTAAGGTGTGTGCAAGATGTTCTGCGTGTGTTTGCATATGAGACCTGGGGTTTATTGTCTGACCCATACAGGTGATGGGACCACCTTTGCCTTTCACACTCTGGACACAGTTGCAGGAGAACTGTTCCATCTTGTGGGCAAAGATGACCTTGCATTCGCCAACGGGGTCAGAATGGCCTAGTTTACGTGCTGTTACACAGCAACGGGCCACATGAAGAACTACTGACTTCAGTGAAAAAAACACAAACTAAAGTGGTACTGGCACGTCACACGAACATCTTGACTGGCCAAGACTGTCCTACAGGGAACAGTACAAGGAGGGAGACGAAGAGGCAGACAGAGGAAAACGATGGGAAGGACAACATCAGAGAGTGGACAGGCCTTGAATGGAGCAATTGTCACAGAAAATAAATAAATGTGAAGAGTGAAGGAAGCTGGTTGGAAAACCTTCAGTGGTGCCCCAACCGGCTTGCTCAGCTAGGGGAGAGGTCAAGGTCATGGTGAAGGTGAACTAAACCAACGACGCTCCTTTAACTGTTCGTAGCTTTACCATGACCCTGTATTTTGCCATGTGTAAACACGCGCATCAAGCATGCACGCTCCCTAAACCTTTCTTCTTTTTTTTTGCCTGGCATTCTCATATTGACGGGGGGGGGGGGGGGGGGGGGGGGTGCTGTTAAATGTTCCCCTGGGATGTTCCCAATTCCCATTGCTGAATGAATGATTCACAACGATCATCATTTCGCGCTCAGCACCGCTACAAGCAGAGCGGTGTCTGTAATCCCGCCCCGGAACTAAACAGCCTTTAGGCCACCAGGGCTCCAATGACACTAGCCGTCATGCACCATCAGCGGGACAGTTGTTTCATCTACACTGTTTGATGCAGTGATGGCAGAAATGATGCGGTAGTTGATGTTTAAAACGAATATACAAGCACGGACTTGCAGCCTACAAGATGCTGCTGCTGCTGGCTCCTGCCAGTGGCTGCGCTGTGCGGCCTGTGCTGATGATGCAGAGAATGATGGATGATGATGGTAGCCAATCTGTTTGATCTCTGATGAACAGCGGTGGATGTTACATGATTCTGAAATGAGTTTGTTCAGATTGTGTTGTTTATTGATTGCATATTGTAGTTTACTGAAATAGATGTTTCAGATGTGTTGTGTATTGCATTTGTTGTATCTGAAGAATGTTTCATTTGTGTTGTTGATGCATATTGTATGTTGTATCTGAATGAATTGTTTCAGATTGTGTTGTGTGTATTGTATGCATATTGATTGTATCTGAATGAGTTGTTTCGATTGTGTTTATTATTCATTGTATGGATCTGAATGATGTTTCAGATGGTTGTGTGTATTGTTGCATATTGTATGTTACTGAATGATGTTAGATTGTGTTGTGTATTGTTGCATATTATGTGTATTGAAATGAATTGTTAGATGTGTTGTGTTGTATTGATTGCATATTGTATGTTGATTGAATGATGTTCAGATTGTGTTGTATGTATTGCATTGTATTGTATCTGAAATGGATTGTTCAGATTGTTTGTATTGTATTGCATATGTATTGATTGAAATAGATGTTCAATGTGTTGTATGTATTGCATATGTATGTGTATTGAATGAGATTGTTTCAATGGTTATGTATTGCATATTGTATGTTGATTGAATGATTGTTGATTGTGTGTACGTAAGTTGCATATTGTATGTTGTATCGAATGAGATTGTTCAGATTGTTTGTATTGTATGCTATTGTATGTTGTATCTGAAATGAGATTGTTTCAGATTGTGTTGTATTGTATTGCATATTGTATGTTGTATCTGAAATGAAATTGTTTCAGATTGTGTTATTTGTATTGCATATAACACCATATGCCACTGACATGCCAAAATCAGATGTGCTGGGCCTGACTTGACAGGCGCTTAACGGCAGCGCAACACATTCTCGCTCATTTGACAGACAACAATAGTTGCTGTCTCAGCGTTCGATGAAAGTCGAACATGCCACTATGAAGCAGAACAGACTTTTTAAGCAAAATTTTTGCCTATTTCCTAGGAAGATAATGTCACCATAAGAGCAGCGCCACCCATTTTTTTTTATAAATTAAAAAAAATTCTTCTCCGTATTTGTATTGGTTAATTTGTGAAAATGGCTTTTCACCTTATAGAATGTTGCTAGTATCACAGGATTTTTCTCGCCTTTCCTGGAGAATACACCAGGTTGCTATATGGAGTTTGTCATGTGTGAGAACAATCTCAAACAAAGGTATCAAATACAACATTGAGATGCAGGCCCTGGTACTTGCTGACATCAACACCTGACAAAGCTTCTAGCCTGGGTCATATGATAGATGACAATAACTGGTTTAAGAGAAAACAAACTGTTTTAGAAGAGCACTGAAAATCTCATTTTCAACCAACAGTCATAAGTATCTATTCCATTATCAAAACTGCATATACACTGGGAGTGGGTGTAAAAGGGACATCAGTGCTTATTCCATTGTCCTGGAAATAAAAGAATAAAAGATCAAAATGATAATTAAATAAATATCAAAGATGTAGTTGATGTGAACCCTGATAATGACAGCAGTATGAATTTCGATAACGATCTTGATGAGTCTAACGCTTTAACGGTTATCTCCAACCAGAGGAGTTCTGAAGGCAGCTTGGACAGCTGACATTTCAAAACGTGTTTATGATTGTGATTCGGCGTACTCCTTAACCCTTCCCTCTAACCAACACAGTTTGGAAGGCAGCAAAGACTGCTGACATTTTTTAAAAGCGTTGTTAAAACTTTGATGAGTCGTACTCTTTTACGAATATCTCCAACCTATGAATTGTTTAACACAATGAAGACTGATGACATTTCAAAAAGTGTTGTTAATAACTGATGAATTGGGCCGCACTCTTTTATCTCTAACCAATGAAGTTTTAAAGCAGCAACGAGTACTGACGACATTTGACAAGAGCTGTTAATAATGTACAATGACTAATGGATGATAATTGCGGGGAACAAAACCAGGCCTGCGGGCATCAATCCGTTACAAATGGCTGTTAAAAGGGCCAGGGGTAGTCCAGTGAGCTGACAAAACCACTCCCCCCAAACAAAGCAACAACAACAACCAAACAAACAAATAAAAAGAAAAAATAACAAAAAGCAGCAAACAAACAAACACACACACCTAATGAACAACTGAGAAATAACACAAATAACCAACAAACAACCCCCTCACAGACCAAAAGACAAACAACAACAAAGAAAGACTTCTGAGGGGAAGCAACCCACTCTAGCCCACAGCCGTATCAACTACACTCTGCTGAGCGGCTGTGACCAATCCCAGCTATCGGGAATGATCATCTCAATCCACGCCCTCTCCCATCACCCTCTGCTGATGACTCCCCAATAAAGGGTGACATGTATGACAAGTTTTCTGATTCATTCGATCCACGCATCACCTCTCTCCCCAAACTCATTCAGCTAGCTTAATATTCAAGGGGGAGGGATAGTGAGGGATACTGCTAGTGTTTGTAATCTGACCACGTTCACGGGATACAAACCTACGACCTGTCAGAATAGGGCCAGTTTGGGCAGATGGTCTATGATGTGGCATATCCACGCATGCCAGATTTGTAAAGGTACGTGACATTGCTTTTAGTGGCACAGTAATGAACCCCCTACCCTGCACCTTCTGTCATCTGAATGCACCTCTGTCACCTGACACAAACAGATTGGGGCATGTTGTGGGACGTTTCTGGAGCCCCAGTGCGTTAGGGGCTTAACAGGAAATGTGCATGCCTTGCTAACTTCCACAATATGTAAAACGTGTCTGGGGTTGAAGAATCGTTATTGAGTGTACGTCCCTACCCTACGCCTTTTTGTGATTTACATATCCTTTTGTCTGTCTGCTTGTGTGTATGTGTGTGTGTGTGTGTGTGTGTGAGTGTGTGTGTGCGTGTGTGTGTGTGTTTGTCTGTCTGTCTGTCTCTGTATCTCTCTTTCTTTATATATAACTCTCTCTCTCAATCTCTCTCTCTTGATATATATATATATATATATATATATATATATATATATATATATATATATATATATATATATATATTATATATGTGACGCTCCACCACGAAATGAGTCGCTTAGCACATTACCCAATTTTGTGTTAGAGCCATTAAGGCAGGTTGGGGTCAAGTTGTCAATTTTGAGATTTGATTTATTATTAAACTATATCCGTTATTCTACCTTGTAGTGAAAGATCAATGCATAGGTTGCATTCCTTTTGCTTTTAAATGTGTTTTGAAAATACCCAAGCCCTCATTCTGACAACCTGTTACGAAAATAAACTTGCACGTTTCTCATTTTGTCACATCCTGCAGTCCATCATTTCAATTTGTAATAACTTTGCACAGAATTGTCCGATTTTCAATCTGTTTTTTGTATTTGATAGCCACTTTATTGCACATTAATAAGATGTCAATAACTAAAAAATAACCTCATGTGCACTCCGTCTCATTATGTGGTGGAGCGTCACATATATATATATATATATATATATATATATATATATATATATATATATATATATATATATATATATATATCGTTATATATCTCTCTCTAGCTCTCTCAAACTTTTTCTCTTTCCCTAGTTTTATGTTTTCTCCTTACACACACACACACACACACACACACACACACACACACACACACACACACACACACAACAACACAAACACACACACACAGACAGATATATATATATATATATATCTGTTTTCAATTTTGTAATAACTGTTTTCATTTTTGTACTATCAGTCCACAATTCTGTAGTATCTGTTTTCAACTCTGTAATATCTGTTTTTAAATTAATTGTGTCGTCATATCTGTTTTCAATTCTGTAATATCTGTTTTTAATTCTGTCGTCATATCTGTTTTCAATATTGTAATATTAGTTTCTAATTCTGTCGTCATATCTCTTTTCTATTCTGTAATATCTGTTTTCAATTTTGTCGTCATATCTGTTTTCATGTTTCTGATATCTGTTATGTTTTCAATTTTGTCATCATATCTGTTTTCCATTCTGTAATATCTGTTTTCAATTTTGTCGTCATATCTGTTTTCATTTTTCTAATATCTGTAATATCTGTTTTCCATTTTGTCGTCCTATCTGTTCTCAAATCTCTAATTATTGTTTATAATTCTGCATTGATGACTAACATTCCAACACTACATCAATGACCTTTTCACTACATTGCTGAACGATGACCTCTCAACCTTCAATTCTGTACTGACCTCTCAACCTTCAATTCTGTACTGACCTCTCAACCTTCAATTCTGCTCTGACGAGATAAACATACCTTCCCCCTTCAATTCTGCACTGACAACCTTTCAACTCTCCAATTTGCATTGAAAATGTTTCTTCTTTCAATTTTGCAATGAAGACTTTGTCCCTTTGAATATTACGTTAAGAATGTTCAACTTTCCTACTCTGTGCAGACCACTTTTCTTCAACCTGAAGCCACGCACTACCAACCCTTCTCCTTTCAATTCTGCAGGGATCAAGTTTCTAATTTTCACTCTGCACAAAACAACAGTTCTACTTTTACTGACGTTCTTTCTATCTCCATTTCTAATTCGCACTGTTGATTTCATTAAATTAAATTCTTAGAGTCATCCTTTAGTCTTACACCAATGATCTCTTTGTTATTTTTCAATCTACTCTGATGGCTTTTTTCCCTGTTATTTAAAGTTAACAACTTTTTTCTGATTTTTCTTTTCGCTTGACACCCAGGGCTTTATTCTTATATGTTCTTGTGTTATGTTGACACCGCTTTAAAAAATCATTTTTTGCCTGATGGTTTTTGTAGTTTTAATTGGGTTGCTGACATTTCAACGCCAATATTTTCAAAATTTTAGATTCTGATAACCTTTCTATCATAACTCTATACTGACCATGACTCTCCTCTAGCTCCCTTCCGCACCGCTGTGCACGTTAATAAGTCATCTCCCTGGAGAGAGATGGAAGCACACCAGGCTTGCCTGGAGACGGGGATAAAGTTAAGACACCTCTAAATTTAAGCATTACAATCTTATCTATACTCTGATAACCTTTCGATATCAGTTTCACTCTGGCGGTTTTTCTATTTCAGTTCTGCACTAATGGAGAAAACCTTAGGGTATCATCCTCACGTGCACTGTTGGGAGGAAAGGGCGCAATACAGAGGCGGTGCCTTCACTGTGAAATACCAAGGAAGACTCAATTAGTTCCACCTCCAAGGACGATATGAGAGTCAGAGAGGGGGAGAAATGGGATTGCTAATTTCACTGATTGGCCAACAGTGACCGCCAGACGAAAATGATTGGGTGGCGGTGACCTTCCGGGCAACATGATGGGTTAATTAGGGGCTGTCCCTTGTCGCAGCTTCAGAGAGAGAAAAGGAGAAGAGAGGAGAGAGAGAGAGAGAGAGAGGAGAGAGAGAGAGAGAGTAATCTTTATTTTTCAAGGGTAACAGAGTAAGCATGCACATACTTTTTTTTCATCCGCCCTTGCCTTGATTAGGGAATAGCACACACACACACACACACACACACACACACACACACACACACCACACACACACACACACACACACACACACAGAGAGAGAGAGAGAGAGAGAGAGAGAGAGAGAGAGAGAGAGAGAGAGAGAGAGAGAGAGAGAGAGAGAGAGTTTCTTGCAGCAGTGAGTTAGTCACTGATGTAAGCTAAGTGCCAAGACCGACATAAACATATTGCTATGCTATTCCTTGAAATGGAATAATTCTTGAGATTGTCTTCAGCCATAATTAACTCTTCGCATAACAATCCAAAGCCTTTCTTAAAAAGATTTTTTTAAATCCTCTGAAGTCGGAGTGTGGCTGCCTATGTGGCGAGGTGCTTACAAAGAGTCCACTACTCCCAAATTTCTCTACCGGTGTGCGCACTTTAGGATGAGTGAAACAGCATGAACACTTTAGGTGACCCCTGGGTGTTAAGCTGGTGAACGGGTTACAAAAGTAATAGCAGCAGCAGCAGCAGCAGCAGCAGCACAGCAGCAACAGCAACAACAACAACAACAACAACAACATCCTCAATATAATACTAAAGTGAGACCCGGTGGAAAGAATTGTTTAAAGATAGGTTTAGATTCCTGAAACTATTACCGCCCTCTCCCCTCTCCCTCCTTTCCGACTCCCTCTCTAACCCCCACCACACCACCCACCCCTTCATTACCCGGCACCCTCTTTACAAAACAGAACGAGACTTTGATTTTTACCGTTTTAGAAGGCCTAACAAGTGTCTTCCATTTTCACCATGGACTTGAGAGATTTTACAGATAATTATAAAAACATCTTTTATGCAGGGTTTCGTATAGCACGCCATGAAGGGTTTTTGTTGCGTAGGTGTGTCATGTTGTTCTGTACAGTAACAGAAGCAGCAGCAGCAGCACAGCAGCAGCAGCCGAAACAGCAGCAGAAGCGGCAGTAGCAGCAAAGATTACCGCAACAGCAACAGTCAGTCACAACGAAGGTGTAAAGAAGAACAAAAATAATCGAACAAATTGTCCATCAAAGAAACAAAAGACACAACAACAACAAAAAACCCAAAGAAACTAGTATAACAAACAAAACTATCCAACCATCCAGCCAGCCAGCGTCCAACCAACCAACCAACCAACCAACCAACCAACCAAACCAATAGGCAATCTAGCCAACCAATCAACCAACCAACTAGCCAACCAACCAACAACCAAACTTTGATACCCATCCTCTGAAAGTGTCCAAGTAAAACTAATTTTGGTTTTTCTTTTTTCAAGAACTCAACTAAAGTAACTTTGTGCAACAAGACAAAAACAGCAATAAACAAACAAACAAAAGTAAAAAAAACACCAAACAAACAAACTTGGATATCTATAGCCTGCACGGAGCCAAACAAAAGCTATTGGAATTTGTTCCCTGTTCAAAAACTCACCTGGAATAACTTTTGTGCAAAGAAAAAAAAGCCAAGACAAAAAGAAAGAAACCAGCAAAGAAAGAAACAAACAAACTGGCACGGTAAGCTCTGTCTCTAATCTGAAATATTCGGGCTAGCAGTGCCTTCGAGCTGTCATTGAGCCCACCCCCAGGATCAAAAAGTCTGTTTTCTTTACTCCTGTTCTTTCTGTTTTCCTTTCTGTCTGCCTTTCCTTCCTTCTTTCCTCCTTTCCTTTTTGGTGTGGTTTTTCCGTTTTCATCTGTGTCAACTTCACACCCTTAATTACCAGCCTCGGAAAGCTTAGAGGAGCCCATCTAAAGCCTGCGCTAGCTAAAAAGATGTTCAGAACAGACCTCCTCCTCTCTTTTTTCCTCCTCCTCCTCCTCCTCCTCCTCCTCCTCCTCCTCCTTCTTCTTCTTCTTCTTCTTCTTCTTCTTCTTCTTCTTCTTCTTCTTCTTCTTCTTCTTCTTCTTCATCTTCTTCACAATTCGTCTTCGCAAGTCTTCTTCGCAATTCTTCTTGTTCTTGTTCTTGTTCTTCTTGTTCTTCTTGTTCTTCTTGTTCTTCTTGTTCTTCTTGTTCTTCTTCTTGTTCTTCTTGTTTGTTGTTGTTGTTGTTGTTGTTGTTCTTCTTCTTCTTCTTCTTCTTCTCTTCTTTTTTCTTCTTCTCTTCTTTTCTTTCTTTTCTTCTTCTTCTTCTTCTTCTCTCTTCACAATTCGTCTTCGCAAGTCATTCTTCGCAATTCTTCTTGTTCTTGTTCTTGTTCATGTTCTTGTTGTTGTTCTTCTTCTTGTTTTCTCTTGTCTCTGTTCCTTGTTCTCTTGTTTTCTTCTTCTTCTGTTCTTCTCTTCTTCTCTCTTCTTCTTCTTCCTTTTCTGTCTTCTTTCTTCTTCTTCTTCTTCGTCTTCTTCTTCATTCTCTTCTTCTTCTCTCTTCTTCTTTTCTTCTTCTTCTTCTTCTTCTTATCCTTCTTCTCCTTCTTCTTCTTCTTCTTCTTCTTCTTCTTCTTCTTCTTCTTCTTCTTCTTCTTCTTCTTCTTCTTCTTCTTCTCTTCGTCGTCGTTGAACGCTCAGACAACAACTCTTGTTTATAATTTATTATTATTATTTTTTTTTTATATATACCACTTTATGTCACAGCAGATTTCTCTACGTGAAATTCGGACTGCTCTCCCCGGGGAAAGCGCGTCACCACAAGTGCAGCGTCTACCCATTATTAATTTTTATTTTTATATACAGCCCCGAGCCGTCCTGGGGACTCCAACTCCCCGATTTTTCCTCAGGGATGGTGTCTAAACACGACACCTGTGTGCATGCTGGTTTTTAAATTTTGTCATCCGCTCCTACCGCACACAATGTCCTGCTCTTCCGAAAGACGGAACGGGGTTTTAACGTGTGCGCAAGATGTTCTGCGTGCGTTCGCACACGGGGCCTCGGTTTATAGTCTCATCCGAATGACTGACTGACTGACTGACTGATTTTGACATTCAGTTCATTTTTTTTCGTCAAACTGGGAAGAAAGGGGAGGCTGGGAATCGAACCCAGAACCTCACGGTTTACTTGTTGGCAGGCGAACGTCTTAACCATCCTGCCATCTTCATAAAAGGTGTCCCATAACTTATGTTGTCGTTGGGGAGCAAAGTATTAGAATTCCCAGCTTCTCTAGGGGCCAGCATATTGAGGGCGGCGCCCATCTCCTTTCCCTCGCTGCTTTCCCTTACCTTACCCCAGAGAAAGCAGGTGCCCGTTTACAGCTGGGTGAACTGGGGAACTGTACTGAAGCCAAGGCACACAAACGGTCATCCATCTACTTTGCAACCATGCTCAATGCTGCTTAATCTTAGCTTGTGGTAAGTGAGTGCTCCGTCCACTGAGCTATCCCGTTCCCCACAGAGCACATAACGAAGCTAATTTTACTAAACCCTTCTGTAAAGCGGGAAGAGAGTAGTGTGTAGTTTGGTTTTATGTCGTCCTACTCTCCATGAGTTGCAGACTCGGTATATTCACAATGCATGCTAAGCGCTCGCGCATACAAAAACAAACACAGACACACACAGTACACACACAGTACACACAGTACACAAGACACAGACACAGCACACACACACACACACACACACAAACACACGCACACGCACATACACACACATACACACACACGCACACAGACACAGACACACACAGACACACAGACACACAGACACACAGACACACAGACACACAGACACACAGACACAAGACACACACACACACACACACACACACACACACACACACACACACACACACACACACACACACACACACACACACACAGAGCAAAATTGCTATTGTCAACCTTTAACAAAAACTTTTCACAGAATTCAGCAAACAAAACACATAGATTTGAAATATAATATCACATCGTGAAGGGAACAACACAATGATTGTCTTCCTTTTCGATGATTGAAAAAATGACAGGAAAGAACGTCGATATACAGCTTAAGGTATACAGAGAAAGAGAGAGAGAGAGAGAGAGAGAGAGAGGAGAGAGAGAGAGAGAGAGAGAGAGAGAGAGAGAGAGAGAGAGAGAGAAGAGCACACACACACACACACACACACACACACACACACACACACACACACACACACAACACACACACACACACACACAACTGACAGAAGAAAAAAGAAAGCAGAGGAAGAGAGGAAGAGGACGAGATTTGTGTGACAGTGTTCACTGCTGCATGCTAATGGACTCCGCCCTGATGGCTGGAAGCTTGCAGCCTCAAGATGGGAGCGTCTGTCACACACACTGCAGGCAGAACCCCTTCACACTTCCTGCAGATTGCCAGGATTCAGGGAACCGGAACCTAACAGGATACAGCTGAGTCTATGGCCGACATTTAGAGACGAAAGATGATTATTTGTGTCTATCACAAGTTTTTGAGATGTCTATGCCAAAGTTGTTCTTTTTTAAGTGTTGTGAATTAGTATTGAAAAAAGAAAGAAAGAGAAGAAAGGTAAAGGTGTCCCTTAATCTATGTGGTCGTGGGGGAGCGAGGTATCAGAGGCCTCAGCTTCTCTAGGGGCCAGCATGTTGAAGGTGGCGCCCATCTCCTCTCTCCCTCGCTGCTTTACCTTTTCTGACCCTAAAGAGGGCAGGTAGCTATTTACAGCTGGGTGAACTTGGGACTGCACTGAAGCCGAGGTGCGCGAATGGTCACCCACCACTTGGTAACCACGCTCAAACCTTTCTTGGGAAAAGCCAGTGCTCTGACCACTGAGCTATCCCTTCCCGTCAGTGATTCTGAGGACCAAGTACCAAAGATTTCTTTCTTTCTCTGCGCAACCCAACCCAAGGAAAACTCTGTGTTGCAAAGCATTTTCTTTTCCTTTTTTCTCCTCTTTTTGTTGTCTTTTCAGATGACCCAATTTAAAGAATAATAGTTTATTTTTTAGGTGTTTTTTTTTTTTTTTGGGGGGGGGGTAAAACTTTTTTGTCTTTGTTGCTTTCTTCAAGCTTCGTGTGAATTCTATCTGCTCATTGAATTTCCTTCTTTCTATTTTCATTAGATTTTTCATTTTTTGTTTGCTCTCTCTCTCTCTCTCTCTCTCTCTCTCTCTCTCTCTCTCTCTCTCTCTCTCTCTCTCTCTCTCTCTCTCTCTCTCTCTCTCTCTCTCTCTCTCTCTCTCTCTCTCTCCCTCCCTCTCTCTCTCTCACACACACACGCACGCACACACGCACGCACACACACACGCACGGATACACACATGCACATAACACACATGAACGCATGCACGCACACACGCACTCACGCACGCACGCACACACACACACACGCGCGCGCGCGCGCACGTGTGCGTGCGAGTGTCTCGGTATTTTTAGCATAACTATCTTTGACTAACAATAAACTAGCAAAAACAACAACAACAATAAAACATGATATTAGTTATATTATCCAACGCCTAGACCATTCTATCCTGTGTATATTTGTCTCCATTTTTGACAAACAAAAACAAAAAACAACCCGAAAATAAACAAGGAACAAAGTCTAAAAACCAGATCCTACTCGTCCTCAAGTTTTAGCAATAATTTGATTTAAAACTGATGAAGTTGTAAGGGGAATGCAGGGGCCTAGAGTGCAGTGTATCTATCGGAAAACAGGGAGACTGGGGTTTGAACCCCGCCTGAACCCACACTTTCCCTCCTGTTCCCTGGGCCGTAAAGAAGTGGCACTGTACTGTGGCGATGTTCTCTCCGGGGAGGAAGCAACCTGAAGTTTGTATGTAGAAAAATCTGCTGGGACAATTCAGTCTGACCTAAGTAAAAGTCCGCTCAAGGCAACACAAGGCAGCACAATCAATCCAGCCCAATTCCACTCCACCCAATCCAATTTGACCCACCCCCAACCCAATGCAATCCCACCCAATCCTGTGTGACCAGTTCCAGTCAGTTTGGCTCCACTCCACGAGTGCTGAAAGGTAAAGGTAAAGAAGAAAAGGTAAAGGTGTTTCCATAACCTAAGTGGTCGTAGAGGAGCGAGGCGTCAGAGACCTCAGCTTCTCTAGGGGCCAGCATATTGAGGGCGGCGCCTATCTCCACTCCCTCGCTGCTTTACTTTCCCTGGCCCTAAAGAGGTAGGTACCCATTTAAAGCTGGGTGGACTGGGGAACTGTACTCAATCCGAGGCGCGCTAACGGTCGCCCATCCATTTGGTAATCACACTCAATGCTGCTTCCCATTGGCTTAAGGAAAGTGAATGCTCTGACCACTGAGCCATCCCGTCCCCTAAAATGTAACACAATACAATACAATACAATTACAGTAAAATACAATACAATGCAACACAATAGAACACAATGCAATACAAGAACAACTTTAATATTCATCTTTATTTTCTCTCTAAACTTCCACCAGTTCTACAATGTCTCCATTGGACCGTAAGCTTTGAGACAAAAAAAATCGAACCAAAACACCCTCCCCCTACCCTTAAAGAAAAAAGGAAACAAAAAAACTTCCAAAATTAATTATCTCACATTTCCTTGTGCCAAGCATTCACATAATTCTTGGTGTCTGGTTAAAAATGAAAGTATGAGCTAAAAGCTGCTGAAGACAGACAGAAAGAAAAAGAATAAGGCAGGCGGTGCTTCTTGTTCTCTATTGATTGAACAATTCTAATTGCCAGCATGTGGTTTTTTTCTTCCTTTATTCCTTCTTTCCTTCCTTCCTTTTGTCGTTATTCCACACTCTGTTCTCACCCCCCCCCCCCCCCTGTACATTGCTTTTTGTGAGATGTGCGACAAAATATTCTGTTCTCCGCCTGTGTTCATCTGACACAAAATGAGTTAAAAGTTATTTTGGTAACAAAAACGAAACAAAACAAAAGAAACAACCACCCTACACACACACACACACACACACACACACACACACACACACACACACACACACACACACACACATATATATATATATATATATATATATATATATATATATATATATATATATATATATATATATATATATATATATATATATACATATACACACACACACACACTCGCGCGCGTTTCTTTTCTTTACTTTTACACCTGAACTGCTACTGATGGACAATCTTGCCAGTTAGCGGATAGTTGTAACGCCAGCTTCAAGACTCTCAGATAATCTGGGGTCGATGGGTCGATCCCCTGACACACAGTCAGGTTCCTTTTTTTTAGCATCCGTTAGCTGCTCATTTGCGTCATTGTGAGGGCGAGCAGGCTGTTAGATGTGATGATTCAGGATTTAGCATTTAACTTACATTAACCGCCGCCCTCCCACCTCCACCCGCCCAAAAAATAAAATACTGCTGCAACCAGAGAGTGAGCTTTGGCCACACCACACACCACAACACACACACACACACACACACACACACACACACACACACACACACACCACACACACACGCACACAACACACACACACAACACACACATCACACGCACACGCACCTTAGGCCATTGTGTGCCGGTGGGAACGGATGACAAAATTTACAATGTTTCATACACACGGGGACTGGATAATAAAAAAACCCCACATAACTGGTTATTTCATTATCTCGACACACACACGGGGACTTGATGTAAAAAATATCCCATGAGTGCTAATCCATTATCTCGAAATAAAACAAAATAATAAATCATTAAAATACCTATGCGTGTGGAAGATCGACAATGCACCATGACAGTCGATCCTTTATTTAGGACGACGAACCATCGGTTCAGTCCAATGGTCCATGAAGTCGTGGGTTCGAATCTCAGGCGGCGCTGTGTGTGTATGGTCTGGTGTGGTTCGTCTGGCGTGTGTGTGTTGTGTGTGGTTGGTGGTGTGGTTGCGTGCGTGCGTGCGTGCGTGCGTGCTGTGCGTGGTGCGTGCGTACGTACGTGCAAATCAAATATGCAATTTAAAGATCCCGTGATTCATATCAGAGTTCGATGGGTTACGGAAACACGACCATACCCAGCATGCATCCTCGAAGTTGGAGTACGGCTGCCTACATGTTGGGGAAAATGGCCGCGTGTGCAAAATGTCACCACTGGTGAACCTCGGAGCTCTCGCCGAGAACGAAACCAAAATGTCCCTGAAATGTTAATGATTGACAACCTTGCCAGTTACCGATAGTTAGAACACCTAGCTCCTTCAAGAGTTTGAGATAATAGTTTTTTTTTTTTTTTTTTACACTTTAACCGCTCAGTCAGGTCATTATGAGTGTGAACAAGCCCAGAGCACCCGACTTGGGCGTGGGAGAGAATGATCTTTTAAGGTCTTTCAGGGAAAACAGGCAGGAGAATGGACCAAGAAAGCAGAAAATAGACAAGAAATAGGCAGTAGGAGGAAAAATAACAAAGCAGAAACAAAGAGAGGGATAGAAAAGAGGGAATTCTTAGCACACAATTTCCAGAAGGTGGGGATGCTGTTTCTACTGACAGGCCCCCGGCATCCCCACGGGGAAAGTCTCGGTTACATAAGGACAAAGAGTTCACTATCTCCTAGATGAACGTATGTGTGAGCAAGGACTGCCTTACCACCCACCTTCAGGTAATCATGCTCGTAAAAGATCAAGGACGCATGTTTCAGGTCTGGCTATTTTATAGAAGGGTCAGCGTTTGGTAGGTTAGGAAAGCCTGGACATACCGGCATGCACATAAACATGCACAGGAGCCTTCGCCGGCCTAACGTGCCCCTGGAGATTTGCGAGCGTGTCGCTTGTGCAGCAAGCAGAGCCAACAGTTTTTTGTGTTGAGCATTTGGGATGAAATGCTCTGCACGTAGTGTCCAAGCTTTAGGAGGAAAAACTGAAATTGAGACTGCTAACTTAGGGATATGTGGAGGGAAAACTGAAATTGAGACGAACTAGGGAATGTTGGAGGGAAAACTGAAATTGAGACTGCTAACTTAGTGATTTGTGGGGAAAATTGAAATTGAGACTGCTAACTTAGATATGTGGAGGGAAAACTGAAATTGAGACAGCTAACTTAGGGATATGTGGAGGGAAAACTGAAATTGAGACTGCTAACTTAGGGATATGTGGAGGGAAAACTGAAATTGAGACTGCTAACTTAGGGATATGTGGAGGAAAAACTGGAATTGAGACAGCTAACTTAGGGATATGTGGAGGAAAATCTACATGTAGACAAAAAATGTTTCCGTCTTATGGCCTGATTAACCCACATTTCGTTTTCGCAATACTTTTTGTTTCTTTTGTTTGTTTGTTTCTGGAGCTTTAAATTTAAATCGTCTATTTCTTTCTCTTTTTTTTTTTATTTAAAAATTAGACTTATTGCAACATCAGCACATGAGGAGACAATTAGATAACACGTGTTAGATCGTGTTTCTCTTTTTGTCTTCCATTCTTTGTTGTTTTGTTTCTTTTTGTTGTTGTTGTTATGGCGATCTTGTTCTTCTTGTTCTTCTTTCGCAATTCTTGTCGTTTTTGTTGTTGTTGTTGTTGTTTTTTCTTGTTCTTTCTTGTTCTTCTTCTTTTCTTCTTCTTTTCTTCTTCTCTTCTTTTCTTCTTCTTCTTCTTCTTCTTCTCTTCTTTCTTCTTCTTCTTCTTTCCTTCTTCTTCTTTTCTTCTTCTTCTTTTTTCTTCTCTCTTTCTTTTCCTTGTTCTTGTTCTTCTTGTTCTTGTTCTTCTTGTTCTTCTTGTTCTTCTTGTTCTTTTTGTTCTTCTTGTTCTTGTTCTTGTTCTTCTTGTTTGTTTTGTTTGTTCTTGTTTTGTTGTTTTTTTTGTTTTTTTTTTTCTTCTTCTTCTTCTTCTTCTTCTTCTTCTTCTTCTTCTTCTTCTTCTTCTTCTTCTTCTTCTTCTTCTTCTTCTTCTTCTTCTTCTCGCAATTTCTCTCCTTCGCATTTCTTCTTCTTCAGAATTCTTCTTCGCAATTCTTCTCCTTCTTTCCCTTTGCGAAGAGTCACAATAGCGTTACAAAGAAATGGTCTTCACATATTCCTTTCTTTATGCTGGTTGTGTGCCAAGGCTTGAGTAAAGTGACCATAAACATCCATCTGAAGGCTATACAATATCTATCTATCTAAACTATCTATATCTATAATCTATCTATCTATCTATCTATCTATCTATCTATCTATCTATCTATCCCAATCTATCTAT
>CM060328.1:63568648-63601148 GCA_030674155.1 Stramonita haemastoma
CGTCGCACATTAGCGCAACATGGACCAATGGATATACAGGCAAAATGAGACAAACGAAATGTAAATTGTATTTTTAATATTTTTCCTAGCATGCTTTTCAAAAAAAGTATTCTATTTTAGATGTTCTCTGTTCGGCATAAAAGACTATTGCTAGGCTTCCAGACACATATAAAAAGGGAGTGATATAAGGCCTTCTAAGTACATATCCCGCACACCCTGCATGTAAATCTCTCCACAGAACAGCAGGTTATAAAAATGAGCGCTAATGCAACGAATTTGTTCAGGCTGTAGATTACATAGTATGATTTCTCTCGGATACGGAACGCATTTTCTTTTGTCCTTTTTATCTATTCTTTTTTGTCAGGAGAGAACGTGTACCTGCAGTGACCTGTTCGTTTACTTACCGCTTGTTCCTTTATCTTACTGATTGTCAGATTGTTGTTTTGTAGTTGTGCTTTTTGCGAAAGCGTTCCTTCTTGATTTGTTGAAAGTTCCTTTAGAATGAAGTTAATTGATACCATGCAGGCGAACCTGTGAGTGAGTGAATGAATGAATGTGTGTGAGAGAGAGTTTTTTTTCTCCTCTTTTATCAAAATGTTATGTTTTATATGACTTATTTTGTCGATAGATGGTGGTGGATTGATGTTTTCAGTCATTTGCCTCATTATATTCTCATGTTTGCTCTTTATTGTGCTATTTTTTTCAAATCAAAATCATCATTTGATTCTTATTTCTTATTTTCGTTTCTGAATGCGTGCCTTAAAAAAAAAGATTACCTTATTAATGTATCGGTTTCTATTTCTTGTCTGTTGTTTGCTACTTGGTTTTGTTCCTTGCTCTTGGTATTTAGGTCATTATTATTGTTGTTGTCTAGTTAGAGTGTTTTTTTTTATAATCTTGATGTATCCCTGATAAGGTCGGGGACTGGCTGTAAAAAAACACACGAGTGCTTATTCATTATCCTCGAATAAAAGAATTTGCCTTGCCTTGTCTTGCCTTGCCTCGCCTTGCCTTACCTTGCCTTGCCTCTCTCTCTCTCTGTGTCTCTCTGTCTCTCTCTGTCTCTCTCTGTCTGTCTGTCTGTCTGTCTGTCTTGTCTGTCTGTCTGTCTGTCTGTCTGTCTGTCTCTCTCTCTCTCTCTCTCTCTCTCTCTCTCTCTCTCTCTCTCTCTCTCTCTCTCTCTCTCTCTCTCTCTCTCTCTCTCTCTCTCTCTCTCTCTCTCTCTCTCTCTCTCTCTCGGGGGGGACGATAAAACATGGCGTCTAGGCGGCCGTGCATGTGAGACGCGGCGTAAAACTGTGTGTGCCACAACGTCTCAAAGGATTGTTCGGAACTGTTTCTTGTGCAGCAGTTAGTAAGAAACATCAGTGCCTAAATATACCTCAAAATGGTGGACTTAGTGATGTGGAGGGCGGCTATTGGGGTGTTTTCTGCAAAATGTCAGCGTGTGACAGGCGTTTATAAAAAGATGTCCACGTCACAGGTGAGCAAAAACACCGACACCGTGACACACCTATCAACAGCTGATGTCGTGGTGGGCTTTGTGTGCTGTGCCATGCTGATTTTTTTGATTAACTGTTTTGTCAGAAATTTAAACAAATTTGTGCCATTTGACTGTGCTTGCCTTGAGTGGCATACTGCAAAAGGAACGGCATGGCAGGAGATGGCAGTTGTGTGTGACAGTGACAGTGGGCCAGCGTGTCAGTCGGAGTTGCACGTGTCTGTGCTTCTCGTGGCCTTTTGCGTGCAGCACGCTGCCTTCTCCCTGCGCAGGCTGTTGCTAAGTGGCGATGTGGAAACAAACCCAGGGCCCAATACGGATGGACAGAAGGACGCAAAAGACAACACAGATACAGCACCGATTACACCAACTGATGTCAGCGATCTGATGAGCACAGTAATGCAGAAAATACAGCAGCAGTTTTCAGAGCAAACAAGTGTCATCCGGAATGATTTAGGGGAAATTAAAAACGAACTTCTGCAAGTCAAACAACAATGTGAAGAAATAAATCTAAGATGTGACAGGCTGGAAAGAGATCAGAGAGAGTTGACAGGGACAGTCACAGAAATGACAGAAGACATTCATCAGCTGTTTGAAGAAAGAAATGAAGACAGAGAAGAGGTGCAACAACTAAATGATACCATCAGAGATTTAAAGTCAGAAATCGAACAATTAAAAACTGACACAGACAGACTGGAAGACTTCTCCAGGAGAGATAACTTACGCTTGTTTGGCATTCCTCAACAAAGTGCCAGAGAAACCCATGACTCCTGTGCTCAGTCAATCATCAATGTGCTGAATAGTGTGGATATTAACAAGTCTTGGACACTGGACGACATAGCTCGGGCACATCGTACAGGGCAGGCACGAGATGGACAGCCCAGGCCTATGATTGCCAAGTTCAATAGGTGGAGAGACAAAATGAACATTCTGACTGGCAAAGACCTGAGGCAGAAGCTGCAAGACAAAGGTGTCAGGGTGGCCAACGACCTGACCAGAGCCCAGGCGCAGATGGTGGCTGCAGCACGCAGGGAGGGGAAGAGAGCCTACTTCCACAGGGGCCAGATGGTGATCGGGCCCAGCCTTCCAGACCCCCGATCCTACGCAGAGGTGGAGAGTGGGGGTGCACAACAGTCCTCCATCCCTGTCCCCTCCTCACAGCCCAGTCAACAAGGGGATTCCCCTTTCCTCACCGGCAGAGGGGCTGTGACGTCAGAGGGACGCACCACGCCTGGCAGCCGACAGACGACCACGAGCGGCAGGCCCCCTTCTCCCTCCTCCGCTCCCTCTGTGGCACGTGCACCACGGGAACAGCGCAGGAGTGACGTCACCGGAGGCAGTGCAGGCGGGCAGTACCATGGCAACCACGGGGCGACTCCGCGGGATGAACGTCACAGCTCAGCAGTTGGCGGGGGTTCCCCTCGCTATGACGTGGCGGGTTCTTCCGGCAGTGACGAGCGTGCTGCACGTGACGGGCCGCTGTCCTACCAGCAGACGGGTATGCGGGATTTCCTGCGTAACCAGCCGCGCAAGTCGTCTGCTCGTGGCAAAGTGGCCAGTGACAACAAGAACTGTCGCAGGAGTCAGCGTCCTAGCAGTGTAAGAAAGAGCTAGGACAGGCCGGCCATCCAAGTCAACTATCATTTTTAAACTATAACATCGAAAATTTGTACAGTAAATTAAAAGATGTATCCTTTATAAACTATGTCAATAAGTTTGATTTTGTTTGTCTCACAGAAACTTTTCTTGATTCTAGTTTTGACTACAGTGGTGTTTTTCTTGATTATATTAAGTTTCATGTACCTGCACAAAAACTTTCACATCATGGAAGGAATTCTGGGGGAGTGCTTTTATTAGTAAGAAAGTCTTTAGAAAATTATGTAGCAGAGATTAAAATAGAGTGTGACAACACTATTGCTATTAGAGTAAACAAATGTATTTTCAATTTAGATAAAGATGTTATTTTGATATCATGCTATATTGTGCCAGAAGGTGGCCCTATTTACAATGAAAAACTAATTAAAGATGGTGTTATATTATTAGAGGAAACCTTATTACAGTATTTTCAAAAAGATGATTTTCATTTTATGATTATTGGAGATTTAAATGCCAGGACAGGTCAAGAACAAGCCGACCTTGAGGTGATGTCAAATTATTTGATTGATGTTGAGTATGATGGTATGAATGATGAACCTTGTGTGCGTGCCTCTAAGGATGACACAATTAATAATTTTGGTAGATCCTTGTTAGATCTATGTTTTATGTTTGACATGGGGATTCTGAATGGTTGTTGTGAAGGGGATAGGGAGGGGGAGCATACCTTTGTGTCTCCTAATGGATGCAGTGTTATTGATTATTTTCTTGTTCCTAGTCAAATATTAACATGCTTTGATTTGTGTATTGGGGATTGTGTTTATTCATGGCACCTCCCTGTTGAAATAACATGGAAAATAGATAATGAATGTATTGATAGTGAAAGTAGAGAACAAGAGAGTGTGGAAAAAATCATATGGTCAGAAGATTTTGTTGATATATATAAACATGAGCTTGATAGTTCAGAATTTCAAGAAAGCATTGAAGCAGCTTCCCAACTATTAAACACAAATATAAATGATAGCTTAGATCAGTTTGTTAAAGCGTTATGTGGGGCTGCTGCATGCATGGTTAGAACAGTTAGAAAAGGTAGAAAAAAATGGAATGACTGGTTTGATGCTGAATGTGAACAAAAGAAACAAGAAGTTAAAAGATTATTAAAAAGATTCCAACGTTGTAAA
The DNA here is from genome assembly GCA_030674155.1 of Stramonita haemastoma. NCBI lineage: Eukaryota > Metazoa > Mollusca > Gastropoda > Neogastropoda > Muricidae > Stramonita > Stramonita haemastoma. The sequence goes on from CM060328.1 coordinate 63,572,924, forward strand.
ACAAATGAGGATAAATCAGAAAAAAGACAAATGTATACAACTGCGCGAAAAGAATACATTAATTTAAGAAAATCAAAAGAAAGAGACTTTGACGAAAAAAGACTAGAGAAACTTAAAGATTCTTCAAAGGACTCCAAAACATTCTGGTCTGTCATCAGATCTGTTAACCGTAAGTCATTAGTATATAACGATATAACTATTCAACAATGGTATGATCATTTTTTGAAGGTTTTTAATGACTTTAATTGTGCAGAAACACAAGAGAATGTAGATGTGCCAGAAGAAGATGAAATGTTTGAACCATTGTTTAATAATCCTATAACTCAAAATGAAATTATTGATGCCATTAAACATTTAAAAACAGGAAAAAGTGCTGGTCCCGATAAAATAATTGGAGAAATGCTCAAATATGCAAACTCCACTGTAATTACTTTTCTTGTTCAGTTATTTAACCATTTGTTTGAAAGTGGTGCTTTCCCTTTAGAATGGGCCAAGTCAGTAATAATTCCGATTTTTAAAAAAGGAGATATTAATAATGCCGATAACTATCGCGGAGTAGCTCTCACTAGTATCTTAAGCAAACTTTATACTTACGTTTTGAATAAGAGATTAACTCAATGGGCAGATAATGAAGAAAAATTAATTGAAGAGCAAGCGGGCTTTAGAGCAAAGTACAGTACTGTAGATCATATATTTACTCTTTATTCTCTTGTTCAAAAACATTTGCTTTCCAATAAAAAAATTATACGTAGCTTTTGTGGACTTTAGAAAGGCCTTTGATTCGGTAAATAGAAATATATTGTGGCATGTACTAAGAAAAAACGGTGTGAATGGTAAACTATATACGGCCCTTAGAGCTATTTATAGGTCAGTTTTAGCGTGCGTGCGTGCAAGGAATGAATATTCTGATTTCTTTGAATGCCCCAAGGGAGTGAAGCAGGGTTGTATTTTAAGCCCACAAATGTTTTCATTTTTTATAAATGAACTAGCTATTGAGTTATCAAAAAAAGGAAAACACGGCATTCAAATAATTCCGGGAGCAATCGAAGTGTTTTTATTACTTTTTGCCGATGACATTATCCTTTTGTCTGAGACTGTTATCGGTTTACAACACCAGTTAAATATCTTAAAAGAAGAGGCAGATCGTTTTGATTTAACAGTGAATATGGACAAAACAAATGTTATTGTTTTTAGAATGGGTGGACATTTAGCAGTAAGTGAAAAATGGTTTTACGGTAATGTTGAAGTCAAAATAGTAAATACGTATAAATATTTAGGAATGATGTTTTCAACAAGGCTTAGTCTAAATTATGCATGGCAAGAATCTTGTAGGAAGGGTAAAAAAAGGTGTTATAGAAATCCTAAAAACATTACGGAAGCTGAATTCGATAGACTGTTCCCTATTTTGGAAATTATTTGACACACAGATAGAACCGTTGATTACATATGCCTCAGAAATATGGGGACTATATGTAAATACCCAAATGGAAAAAGTGCACACATTTGCCATAAAACGTTTTTTAAACGTGCCAATACATGCATCTAACACTGTACTTTATGGAGAGACAGGAAGATATCCTTTGTATATAAGAACTTTTGTGAAATGCATTAAATATTGGTTAAAACTGTTGAAACTTCCACAAACACGTTTATGCAGACAGTCATATGAAATGTTGATTATTCAGATGGAACTGGGCAAAGAGAACTGGGCTTATCAAGTTAAAAGAGTTTTGTCGGAACATGGCTTTGGGATTGTGTGGATGTCTCAGGAAGTAGGAAATGAGCGACAGTTTCTTTCGGAATTTAAAGACAGGCTTATTTGCTCTTTTAAACAAAACTGGCACTCAGACATGGAAAGTAAAAGTAAATATAGCTGGTTCTTTTCCTTTAAATCTGTGTTTCAGACAGAAAAATATATAAAAGTAATAACTGATAAATGGCATAGGCTTAATTATGCTCGTTTCAGATTAAGAACATTGGGTTTCAATGCTAATAAAAGATGGTTTCAAACTGAGACATCCATACAGTTACCATGTCCATTATGTGGCCATAATATTGATGATGAAATTCATTTTTTGTTTCAATGTAAGGCATATGAAACTCTACGTAATAAACATAATTTTCTAAGTTTACAATCAACAGAAGTTCAAGATATTGTTTCTATTTTGTCATCTGAAAATGAACTTGTAATTAAAGCTGTAGCTAAGTTTATTGCAGAGGCACAGAAATTAAGACAAAGCCACGTCAGCAATAATTGATTTCATATGCAATGGTATGGCCACTTTAAAGAGTAATGTATTTTCAAGTAAGGCAACTTCAGAAAGGTTGATATCATGTGTGATTTGAATGGATGGTCGAATCGAAAATTGTTTTTGCATTTCAGTTTGGTTTTTCCTTTCTTCTCTTTGTATTTACCCGGTGATTGGTAACTGTATATACGCCTATGTTAATGTTAGTTGATTATAAATGAATGGATTTTTGGGGGGAAACTTAATTGTACTGATCACATATTTCACATTTTGTTTACCGTTTCACAAAAAAAAGTATTTGTGTTACCTCCCTTGTCAAAAGGCCCAGTTGGGCAATGACAATAAACTGTTAAAGCGTTAAAGCGTTTAAAGCGTCTCTCTCTCTCTCTCTCTCTCTCTCTCTCTCTCTCTCTCTCTCTCTCTCTCTCTCTCTCTCTCTCTCTCTCTCTCTCTCTCTCTCTCTCTCTCTCTCTCTCTCTCTCTCTCTCTCTCTCTCTCTCTCTCTTGTTGTTTATTTCATCTTGTTCTCTTGTTTGCTCCTTACCTATTAACACTTTTCTTTTCTTCCATAGTCAAAATCTTTTTATTGTGACTTCTGATTTTGTCTTTTGAACGAGTGCATTTTTTTTATTATCTTACCATATATAGTGTCCTTATTTTTGTGTGTTGTTTGGTACTGCGTAAAGTTTCATTGTTTAGTATCTTTTCAACTTGATGTATCCCTGAAAAGGGCGGGGACTGGATGTAAAAAAGCACACGAGTGCTTATCTATTATCCTCGAATAAAATACTTTGCCTTGCTTTGCCTTGCCTTGCCTTGCCTTGCCTTGCCTTGCCTTGCCTTGCCTTCTCTCTCTCTCTCTCTCATCTCTCTCTCTCTCTCTCTCTCTCTCTCTCTCTCTCTCTCTCTCTCTCTCTCTCTCTCTCTCTCTCTCTCTCTCTCTCTCTCTCTCTCTCCCAATGTTTTTAGGTGGGGTTTTCTTGGTTGTACTTTGCTTGTTTGCTTGCTGCTTCATTTCTGTTAGTTTGTCTGTTCTTTGGTTAAGAGCTTTTGATATCATACAATATCATGCAGCACACTACACTGTAAGGTGTCCGCCACATGCACAAATAAAAACAATCGCACATACAAACACCAGCGAACGCATGCACTCGCACATCCATACACACCCTCCCATGAATAAGCTAAGGGCCTTTTCCAAAGATGTGACGAAAACGCTGGTTTCGGGCCCCTGCCACCCGCACATTTCTGCAGTTACAGAGCCCACGGCACCAAGACCGTATTCTACTATATGCATACAAGCTTTTCAACAATACTGCAGGTGTGTGGCGCTGGATTTATGGCGATACAACAGCCCCGAAGATGGCAACCCTGCTTGTACATAACCAAGTTTGTGGGGAAAAAACAGGGTACAGTGTACGCATAAATGACCTCCACAACACACATCAAATAATAATATCATACAATATCATACACCACAGTAAACTGTAGGGTATATGCCACATGCACAAATAAAAAAACAATCGCACATACAAATACCAGCGAACGCACGCAGGCACACACCCTCCCATGAATAAGCTAAGGGCCTTTTCCAGAGATGTGACGAAAACGCAAGATTCGGTCCCCTGCCGACTGCAATCTTTCTGCAGTTACAGAGCCCACGGCACCAAGACCGTACTGTACTCTATGCATACACACTTTACAACCATTTTCGATATATGTGGCGCTGGAATTAAGGCGACACAACAGCCCCGAAGATGGCAAACCCGCTTGTACATAACTAAGTTTGTGGGGAAGAAACAGGGTACAGTGTACGCATAAATGACCTCCACAACACACATCAAATAATAATATGATATATTGTCATGCACAACACTACACTGTAAGGTGTCGGCCACATGCACAAATAAAAGCAATCGCACATACAAACACCAGCGAACGCACGCACGCGTGCATGCATACACACCTTCCCATGAATAAGCTAAGGGCCTTTTTCAAAGATGTGACGAAAACGCAGGTTTCGGGCCCCTGCCACCCGCACTTTTTTAAATAATAATAATAATAATAATAATAATAATAATAATAATAATAATATAATAATAATAATAATAATAATAATAATAATAATAATAATAAAACAACAACAACACAACAACAACACACAATAATACATGGAACTTATATATCGCTATATCTTGTAAAAACAAATCAAAGCGCTTGCATTCAACCTATACATCACATAAGCAATCAATAACAATCTATGGTCCTAGCAAATTCGAACGTACTCACACACGCAAGCGCACACACACGCACACACACACACACACACGCGCGCGCACGCGCGCACGCGCGCACCCACACCCCCCACACCCCCACAAAGGCTATACACTTTGGCAGTTAGATGTCGAAGGCGGGGACAGACAAGAGACGGAAACAGAAGGAGCAATCTTAGGTTTGAAACAAGTGTGTCTTGAGGTTGGATTTTAAATTGTCATAAGTAGACTTTTCTGCAGTTATAGAGCTTACGGCACCAAGACCGTACTCTACTCTATCCATACAAGCTTTACAACCATTTTCCAGGTGTGTGGCGCTGGATTTATGGCGACACAACAGCCCCGAAGATAGCAACCCCGTTTGTACATAACCAAGTTTGTCGAGAAGGCACAGGGTACAGTCTACGCATAAATAACCCCCACAACACACATCAAATAATAATGTCATATAATATCATGCACCACAGTAAAGTGTCGGGTGTCCGCCACATGTACAAATAAAAAAAAAGTCGCACATTCATACACGAGCGAACGCACGCACGCGCGCATGCATACACACCCTCCCATGAATAAGCTAAGGGCCTTTTCCAAAGATGTGACGAAAACGCAGGTTTCGAGCCCCTGCCACCCGCACTTTTCTGCAGTTACAGAACCCACGACACCAAGACCGTGTTCTACTCAATGCATACAATCTTTACAACCATTTTCTAGGTGTGTGGCGCTGGAATTATGGCGACACAGCAGCCCCGAAGATGGCAACCACGATTGTACATAACCAAGTATGTCGGTAAGAAACAGGGTACAGTATACGAATAAATGACCCCCAAAACACACATCAAATAAAAATATCATACAATATTATGCATAAGAGTAAACTGTAGGGTGTCCAACACATGCACAAATCAAAACAATCGCACATACAAACACCAGCGAACGCATGCACGCGCGCATGCATACACACCCTCCATCAATAAGCTAAGGGCCGTTTCCAAAAATGTGACGAAAACGCAGGTTTCGGGCCCCTGCCACCCGCACTTTTCTGCAGTTACAGAGCCCACGGCACCAAGGCCGTATTCTACTCAATGCATGCAATCTTTACATCCATTTTCGAAGGGTGTGGCGCAGGAATCATGGCGACACAACAGCCCCGAAGATGGAAACCCCGCTTGTACATAGCCAAGTTGGCGGGCAGAATTAGGGTACAGTGTACGCATAAATGACCTCCACAACACACATCAAATAATAATTTCATATAATATCATGCACCACAGTAAACTGTAGGGTGTCTGCCACATGCACAAATAAAAAAAAATTGGAATTTCAAACACCAGCGAATGCACGCACGCGCGCATGCATACAGAACCTCCCATGAATAAGCTAAGGGCCTTTTCCAAAGATGTGACGAAAACGCAGGTTTCACTGCCCTGCCATCCGCGATTTTCTGCAGTTACTGAGCCCACAGCACCAAGACCGTATTCTACTCTATGCATAAAAGCTTTACAACAATATTGCAGGTGTGTGGCGCTGGAATTATGGTGAGACAATATCCCTGAAGATGGCAACTCCGCTTGTACATAGCCAAGTTTGTCGGGAAGAAACAGGGTACAGTGTACACATAAATGACCCCCACAACACATATCAAATAATAATATCATCCAATATCATGCCCCACTGTCAACTATTGGGTGTCCGACACATGCACAAACAAAAACAATCCCATTTACAAACACCAGCGAACGCACGGACGCACGCATGCATACACACCCTCCCATGAATAAGCTAAGGGCCTTTTCCAAAGATGTGACGAAAATGGGCCCTTGCCTCCCGCACGTTTCTGCAGTTACAGAGCCCACGGTACCACGACCGTAATCTACTCTATGCATACAATCTTTGCAACTATTTTTCAGGTGTGTGGCGCTGGAATTATGGCGACACAACAGCCCGGAAGATGGCAACCCCGCTTGTACATAGCAGGGTTTGTCGTGAAGAAATCGGGTACAGTGTACGTATAAATGACCCACACAACACACAGCAAATAACAATATCATACAATACCATGCACCACAGTAAACTGTCGGGTGTCTGCTATATGCACAAAGAAAAACAATTGCACATACAAACACCAGCGAACACACGCACGCGTGCATGCATACACACCCTCCCATGAATAAGCTAAGGGCCTTTTCCAAAGAAGTGACGAAAACACAGGATTTGGGCCTCTGACTCCCGCATTTTTCTGCAGTAAAAGAGATTACGACAGCAAGACCGTATTTTACTCTATGCATACAAGCTTTACAACCGTTTTCGAGGTGTGTGGCGTTGAAATTTTGGCGACACAACCGCCCCAAATATGGCAAACCCTCTTTTACATAGCCAAGTTTGTCGAAGAAACAGGGTACAGTGTACACATAAGTGACCCAACAACACACATCAAATAATAATATCATACAATATCATGCACCACAGTAAACTTCGGGTGTCCACCACATACACAAATAAAAACAATCGCACATACAAACACGAACGAACGCATGCATGCGTGCATGCATACACACTCTCCCATGAATAACAAGGCCTTTTCCAAATGCGACGAAAACACAGGTTTCGGGCCCCTGCCACACGCACTTTTCTGCAGTTACAGAGCCCACGGCACCAAGACCGTATTCTTCTCTATGCATACAAGCTTTACAACCATTTTCCACGTGTTTGGCACCTAAATTCCGGCGACACAACAGTCTCGAATATCGCAACCCCGCTTGTACATAGCCAAGTTTGTCGGGAAGAAACAGGGTACAGTGTACGCATAAATGACCTCAACACCACAAATCAAATAATAATATCATATAATATAATGCACCACAGTAAACTGTAGGGTGTCTGCCACATGAACAAATAAAAACAATCGCACATACAAACACCAGCGAACGCACGCACACGCGAATGCATACACACCCTCCCATGAAAAAGATAAAGGCCTTTTCCAAAGATGTGACAAAAACGCAGGTTTTGGGCCCTTCCCTGCCGCAACTTTCTGCAGTTACAGAGCCCACGGCACCAAGGCCGTATTCTACTCTATGCATACAAGCTTTACAACTATTTTCCATGTGTTTTGCGCTGGAATTATGGCAATAGAACAGCCCTGAAGATGACAACCCCGCTTGTACATAGCCAAGTTTGTCGGAAAGAAAAATGGTACAGTGTAGTCCTACGCATAAATGACCCGCACAACAAACATGAAATAAAACATCATACAATATCTTGCACCGGAGTAAACTATTAGGTGTCCACCACATGCACAAATAAAAAAAAATCGAACATTCAAGCACCAGCGAACACACGCACGCGCGCATGCTTACACACCCTCCCATGAATAAGCTAAGGGCCTTTTCCAAAGATGTGACGAAAACGCAGATTTAGGGCCGCTGCCACCCGCACTTTTCTGCAGTTACAGAGCCCACGCACCAAGACCGTATTCTACTCTATGTATAAAACCCTTCCAACCATTTTCCAGGTGTGTGGCGCTGGAATTATGGCGATACAACAGCCCCGAAGATGGCAACCCCGCTTGTACATAGCCAAATTTGTCGGGAAGAAACAGGGTACAGTGTACGCATAAATGACCCGCAGAACACACATCAAATATAATATCATACAATATCATGCACCACAGTAAACTGTCGGGTGTCTGCCACATGCACAAATAAAAACAATCGCACAAACAAACACCAGCCAACAGACGCACGTGCGCATGCATACACACCCTCCCATGAATAAACTAAGGGCCTTTTCCAAAGATGTGACGAAAACGCAGGTTTCGGGCCCCTGCCAAACGTACTTTTCTGCAGTTACTGCGCCCACTGCACCAAGACCGTATTCTACTCTATGCATACGAGCTTTACAACCTTTTTCCAGGTGTGTTGCGCAGGAATTATGGCGACACAACAGCCCCTAAGATAGCAACCCCGCTTGTATATAGCCTTTTAGGCTATATAGCCTTTGTATATAGCCTTATAGGCTATGTACCAAGTATGTTCCAAGTGTGTGGTGAAGAAACAGGGTACAGTGTACGCATAAATGACCCCCACAAAACACATCAATTAATAATATCATACAATATCATGCACTAGAGTAAACTGTTCGGTGTCCACCACATGTACAAATAATAAAAATTGCACATACAAACACCAGCCAACGCACGCACGCGCGGATGCATACACACCCTCCCATGAATAAGCTAATGGCCTTTTCCAAAGATGTGACAAAAACGCAGGTTTCGGGCCCCTGCCTCCTGAACTTTTCTGCAGTTACATAGCCCACGGCACCAAGACTATTCTAAACTATTCATACAATCTTTACAACCTTTTCCAGGTGTGTGGCGCTGAAATTATAGCGACACAACAGCCCGGAAGATGGTAACCTCGCTTGTACATAGCCAAGTTTGTCGGGAAGAAATCGGGTACAGTGTACACATAAATGTCCTCCACAACACACATCAAATAATAATGTCATACAATATCATGAACTAGAGTAAACTGTTGCGTGTCCGCCACGTGCAAAAATAAAAAAATTGCACATTCACACACCAGCGAACGCACGCACGCACGCATGCACACACACCCTCCCGTGAATAAGCTAAAGGCCTTTACCAAAGATGTGACGAAAACGCAGATTTCGGGCTCTTGCCTTCCGCACTTTTCTGCAGATACAGAGCCCACAGCACCAAGACCGTATTCTACTCTATCCAGTCAAGCTTTACAACCATTTTCCAGGTGTGTGGCGGTGGATTTATGGCGACACAACAGCCCCGAAGATGGCAACTCCGCTTGTAAATAGCCAAGTTTATCGGGAAGGCACAGGGTACAGTATACTCATAAATGACCCCCACAACACACATCAAATAATAATACCATATAATATCATGCATCACAGTAAACTGTATTGTGTCCACCACATGTACAAATAAAAACAATCGCACATACAAACAACAGCGAACGCACGCACGCATGCATGCATACACACCCTCCCATGAATAAGCTAAGGGCCTTTTCCAAAGATGTGACGAAAACGCAGATTTCGAGCCCCTGCCACCCGCACTTTTCTGCAGTTACAAAGCCCACGCCACAAAGACCGTATTCTACTCTATGCATGCAAGCTTTCCAACTATTGTCCAGGTGTGTGGCGCTGGAATTATGGCGACACAACAGCCCCAAAGATGGCAACCTCGCTTGTACATAGCCAAGTTTGTGGGGAAGAAACAGGGTACAGTGTACTCATAAATGACCCCCAAAATATACATCAAATAATAGTATCATATAATATCATGCCCCACAGTAAACTGTAGGGTATCAGCCACATGCACAAATAAAATAAAACGCACATAAAACACCAGCCAGCGGACGCACGTTCGCATTCATACACACCCTCACATGAATAAGTTAAGGGCCTTTTCCAAAGATGTGACAATCGGGACCCTGCCACCCTCACTTTTCTGCTGTTACAGAGCCCACGGCACCAAGACTGTATTCTACACTATGCATACAAGTTTTGCAACGATTTTCCAGGTGTGTGGCGCTGGAATTATAGCGATACAACAGCCCCGAAGATGAAAACCCCGCTTGTACATAGCCAAGTTTATCAGGAAGAAACACGGTACAGTGTACGCATAAATGACCCCCCAAAAAAAAAAACAAATAATAATATCATACAATATCATGTACTAGAGTAAACTGTTTGGTACCCGCCACATACACAAATACAAAAGTTCACACATTCAAACACCAGCCAACGCACGCATGCTCGCATGCATACACACCCTCCCATGAATAAGCTAATGGCCTTTTCCAAAGATGTGACAAAAACGCAGGTTTGGGGCCCCTGCCAGCCGCACTTTTCTGCAGTGACAGAGCCCACGGCACCAAGACTGTACTCTACTCTATGCATACAAACTTTACAACCCTTTTCCAGGTGTGTCGCGCTGGAATTATGGCGAAATAACAGCCCCAAAGATGGCAACTCCGCTTGTAAATAGCCAACTTTCTCTGGAAGAAACAGGATACAGTATACTCATAAATGACCCCCACAACACACATCAAATAATAATATCATACAATATCATGCACCACAGTAGACTGCTGGGTGTACACTATATTCACAAATAAAAAAAATCGCACTTACAAACACCAGTGAACGCACGCACGCGCGCCTGCATACACACCCTCCCATGAATAAGCTAAAGGCCTTTTCCAAAGATTTGACGAAAACGCAGGTTTCGGGCCCTTGCCTCCTGAACTTTTCTGCAGTTACAGAGCCCACGGCACCACGACCGTATTCTACGCTATGCATACAAGCTTTACAACCATTTTTCAGGTGTGTAGCGCTGGAATCATGGCGACACAACAGCCCCGAAGATGGCAACCCCGCTTGTACATAGCCAAGTTTATCAGGAAGAAACAGGGTACAGTGTACGCATAAATGACCCCCACAACACACATAAAATAATAATATCATACAATATCATGCACCACAGTAAACTGTCGGGTGTCAGCCACATGCACAAATAAAAAACAATCGCACATTCTAACACCAGCGAACACACGCACGCGCGCATGCATACACACCCTCCCATGAATAAGCTATGGGCCTTTTCCAAAGATGTGACGAAAACGCAGGATTTTGCCACTGCCACCCGCACTTTTCTGCAGTTACAGAGCCCAAGCACCAAGACCGTATTCTACTCTATGCATACAAGCTTTACAATCCTTTTTCAGGTGTGTGGCGAAGGAATTATGGCGACACAACAGCCTCTAAGATAGCAACCCCGTTTGTACAAAGCCAAGTTTGTCAGGAAGAAACAGGTTAGAGTGTACGCATAAATAACCCCCACAGTACACATCAATTAATAATATCATACAATACCATGCACCATAGTAAACAATAGTGTGTCCGCCATATGCACAAAGGAACGCAATCGCACACACGAAAACCATCAAACGCACGCACGCACGCATGCATACACACCCTCCATGAATAAGCTAATGGCCTTTTGCAAAGATGTGACGAAAACGCAGGTTTCGGCCCCTGCCACCGACACTATTCTGCAGTTACAGAGCCCACGCTACCAAGACCGTATTCTACTGTATGCATACAAGCTTTACAACCATTTTCGAGGTGTGTGGCAGTGGAATTATGGCGACAAAATAGCCACGAAACTGGCAATCCCGCTTGTACATAGCCAAGTTTGTCAGGAAGAAACAGGGTACAGTGTACGCATAAATGACCCCCTCAGCACACATCAAATAATAATATCATATAATATCATGCACCACAGTGAACTGTTGGATGTCCGCCACATGCACAAATAAAAAAAATCGCACATAGAAACTGCAGCGAACGCAAGCTCGCACACATGCATACACACCCTCCCATGAATAAGCTAAGGGCCTTTTCCAAAGATGTGACGAAAACGCAGGTTTCGGGCCCCTGCCACCCGCACTTTTCTGCAGTTACAGAGCCCACGCTACCAAGACCGTATTCTACTGTATGCATACAAGCTTTACAACCCTTTTTCAGGTGTGTGGCGCAGGAATTTTGGCGACACAAAAGCCTCTAAGATAGCAACCCCGCTCGTACATAGCCAAGTTTGTCTGGAAGAAACAGGGTACAGTGTACGCATAAATGACCCCCTCAGCACACATCAAACAATAACATCATACAATATCATGCACCACAGTAAACTGTTGGGTGTCCGCCACATGCACAAATAAAAAAAAATTGCACATACGAACACCAGCGAACGCACGCACGCAGGCACGCATACACACCATCCATGAATAAGCTAAGGGCCTTTTCCAAAGATGTGACGAAACCGCAGGTTTCGGGCCCCTGCCACCCGCACTTTTCTGCGGTTATAGAGCCCATGGCACCAAGACCGTGTTCTACTCAATGCATACAAGCTTTATAACCATTTTTGAGGTGTGTGGCAGTGGAATTATGGCGACAAAATAGCCACGAAACTGGCAATCCCGCTTGTACATAGCCAAGTTTGTCAGGAAGAAACAAGGTACAGTGTACGCATAAATGACCCCCTCAGCACACATCAAATAATAATATCATATAATATCATGCACCACAGTGAACTGTTGGATGTCCGCCACATGCACAAATAAAAAAAATCGCACATAGAAACTGCAGCGAACGCAAGCTCGCACACATGCATACACACCCTCCCATGAATAAGCTAAGGGCCTTTTCCAAAGATGTGACGAAAACGCAGGTTTCGGGCCCCTGCCACCCGCACTTTTCTGCAGTTACAGAGCCCACGCTACCAAGACCGTATTCTACTGTATGCATACAAGCTTTACAACCCTTTTTCAGGTGTGTGGCGCAGGAATTTTGGCGACACAAAAGCCTCTAAGATAGCAACCCCGCTCGTACATAGCCAAGTTTGTCTGGAAGAAACAGGGTACAGTGTACGCATAAATGACCCCCTCAGCACACATCAAACAATAACATCATACAATATCATGCACCACAGTAAACTGTTGGGTGTCCGCCACATGCACAAATAAAAAAAATTGCACATACGAACACCAGCGAACGCACGCACGCAGGCACGCATACACACCATCCATGAATAAGCTAAGGGCCTTTTCCAAAGATGTGACGAAACCGCAGGTTTCGGGCCCCTGCCACCCGCACTTTTCTGCGGTTATAGAGCCCATGGCACCAAGACCGTGTTCTACTCAATGCATACAAGCTTTATAACCATTTTCGAGGTGTGTGGGCAGTGGAATTATGGCGACAAAATAGCCACGAAACTGGCAATCCCGCTTGTACATAGCCAAGTTTGTCAGGAAGAAACAAGGTACAGTGTACGCGTAAATGACCCACACAACACTTATCAAATAATAATATCAAACAATATCATGCACTACAATAGACTGTAGGCTGTCTGCCACATGCACAAAGAAAAACAATCGCACATACAAACACCAGCGAGTGCAAGCACGCGCGCAAGCATACACACCCTCCCATGAATAAGCTAAGGGCCTTTTCCAAAGATGTGACGAAAACGCAGGTTTTGGCCCCTGCCACCCGCACTTTTCTGCAGTTACTGCGCCCACCTCACCAAGACCGTATTCTACTCTATGCATACAAGCTTTACAACTATTTTCGAGGTGTGTGGCGCTGGAATTATGGCGCCACAACGGCCCCGAAAATGGCAACCCAGTTTGTACGTAGGCAAGTTTGTCGGGAGGAAACAGGGTACAGTGTACGCATAAATGACCCCCACAACACACATAAAAAATAATATCATACAATGTCAGGCATTAGGTTATACTGTTAGGTGTCCGCCACATGTACAAATAAAAACAATCGAACATTCAAACACCAGCGAACACACGCACGAGCGAATGCATATACAGCCTCCCTTGAATAAGCTAAGGCCCTTTTGAAAAGATGTGACGAAAACGCAGATCTAGGGCCCCTGCCACCCGCACTTTTCTGCACTTACAAAACCACGGCACAAAGATCGTATTCTACTCTATGCGTACAAGCTTTACAACCATTATCCAGGTGTGTGGCACTGTAATTAAGGCGACACAACAGCCCCGAAGATGGCAACCGCGCTTGTACATAGCCAAGTTTGCCGGGAAGAAACAGGGTACAGTCTACGCATAAATGACCCATACAACACACATCAAATAATAATATCATACAAAATCATGCACTACAGTAATCTGTAGTGTGTCTATCACATGCACAAATAAGAAAAATTGCACATACAAACACCAGGAAACGCACGCACGCGCGCCTGCATACACACCCTCCCATGAATAAGGTAAGGGCCTTTTCCAAAGATGTAACGAAAACGCAGGTTTTGGGCCCTTGCCACCCACACTTGTCTGCAGTTACAGAGCCCACGTCACCAAGACCGTATTCTACGCTATGCATACAAGCTTTACAATTATTTTCCAGGTGTTTTGCGCTGCAATTATGGCAACAGAACAGCCCTGAATAAATAGCCATGTTTGTCGGGAAGAAACAGGGTACAGTGTACTCATAAATGACCCCCACAACACACATCAAATAATAATATCATACAATATCATGCACCCCAGTAGACTGTTGGGTGTACACTATATTCACAAATTTTTTAAAAATCGCACATACAACACCAGCAAACACACGCACGCGCGCTTGCATACACACCCTCCCATGAATAAGCTAATGGCCTTTTCCAAAGATGTGATGAAAACGCAGGATTTTTGCCCCTGCCACCCGCACTTTTCTGCAGTTACAGAGCCCACGGAACCAAGACCGTATTCTACTCTATGCATACAAGCTTTACAATCCTTTTCCAGGTTTGTGGCGCTGGAATTATGGCGACACAACAGCCCCGGAGATGGCAACCCCGCTTGTGCATAGCCAAGTTTGTCTGGAAGAAACAGGGTACAGTGTACGCATAAATGACCCCCACAGCACAAATCAAAATTTTATAATGATATCATACAATATCATGCACCACAGTAAACTGTAGGGTGTCTGCCACATGCACAAAGAAAAACAATCGCACATACGAACACCAGCGAACGCACGCACGTGCGCATGCATACACACCCTCCCATGAATAAGGTAAGGGCCTTTTCCAAAGATGTGACGAAAACGCAGGTTTTTTGCCACTGCCACCCGCACTTTTCTGCAGTTACAGAGCCCACGGCACCAAGACCGTATTCTACTGTATGCATGCAAGCTTTACAACTATTTTGAGGTGTGTGGCGCTGGAATTATGGCGACACAACAGCCCCAAAGATGGCAACCTCGCTTGTACATAGCCAAATTTTGCGGGAAGAGAGAGAGAGAGAGAGAGAGAGAGAGAGAGAGAGAGAGAGGAGAAGAGACAGAGACAGAGACAGAGACAGAGACAGACAGACAGACAGACAGACAGACAGACAGACAGACAGGACAGACAGACAGACAGACAGACAGAGACAGAGAGAAGAGACAGAGACAGAGAGAGAAGAGAGAGAGAGAGAGAAGAAGAGAGAGAGAGAGAGAGAGAGAGAGAGAGAGAGAGAGAGAGAGAGAGAGAGAGAGAGAGAGAGAGAGAGAGAGAGAGAGAGAGAGAGAGAGAGAGAGAGGAAGAGAGAGGAGAGAGAGAAGAGAGAAGAGAGAAGAGGAGAAGAGAGAGAGAGAAGTGGCAGATTCTAGGTACGTGTTATTAGTCCACTTCAGTCGAGTTTGTTCTTTGTCCGACTTTTCACTAACTCTGGGAGATGTCCCCATTGTAAAAGAAAAAAACGCTTTGCAAACATTGGCACTGTCAAGTACAAACTTTTCTGGGGTTGTTTGGTACTTCAGGGATTTTTTTTCCCGTTAATGTTTTTTGTTCTTGCTTGATGCTTTTGTTTTTGTTATTGCTGTTGTTGTTGCTTACCTTTTTCTTTGTTTCATTTCAATGTCAAACAAAGATCTTGACAGCAACCCTAGATAAAACAAACACAGCAAATATTTCTAAAAAGCCAATATGGAAAAATTTAACAAAATTAAAAGGGAAGAAAATACAAAAATTAATCCAAAAGAAACAAAGCTAAAAAAAAAAAAACCACAAAAAGAAAACACCCAATAGAGTGATGGGAAAAAGGACAAAGGAAAGACAGGAAGAAGGAAAAAAACTCAAACAAATAAAGAAAAAAAAAAAAATGTGTGTCTGTACGAGCGTGCGTGTGCGCGTGCGCGCGCGCGCGCGCGTGTGTGTGTGTATGTGTGTGTGAGTGACAGACAGACAGACAGACAAACAGATAGACACACAGCAGACACACAGACAGACCAATGGAGGTACAGACAGATTGACAAACACAAAGATACAAAGACAGGCAGACAAATACACAGATAGACAAAGATACAGAGAGACAATAATCAAGAAGTCATAGAGAAATAGTCATCAGCCGTTTACTACGAAGAGTGTTGGCACTTTTGCTCCCTAATAAAGCTGCACTGTCATCGCAACGCCAGTAGATGGAACTGTTTTGTGTGCGAGATAGGAAGAAAACACTGCTGAACATCATAAAGGATACAAGGTCAACTTTCTTTTTGCTTTCTTCTTTCTTTCTTTCTTTCTTCTATTTTTTTTTGTGCTCCTTGGCTAGAGCTCAGAGGTTCACCAATGGTAAGATTTTGCGTACGGAGCAGCTTCTACCAACCATGAAGGTAGCCACATTCCAACGTCAGGGATGTATGCCGGGTATGTTCGTGTTTCCGTAACCCACTGGACACTGACATGAATTACGCAGTCTTTAACGTGCGTATTTTGATCTTTTGTATGTGTATATGCACAAAAGAAATCAACGTACTGGCAGGTCTGCACTTGAAGTTGACCTGAGAGATCGCAAAATTCCCCACCCTTAATTCACCAGACGTCGCGAAGATTCGAACCCACGACTTCATGGATCCATGGGATTGAAGTGGAACGGTCTTAACCACTCAGCTGTCTATAACGGGGACGGGACAGCCTAGTGGTCACAACATTGCGCTCGCAATTTGACGACCCGAGTTCGATTCCCGTTGGAGGGGATTTTTTCCCTGGAGTTAACAGTGCTGAATCCACTCTCCCCAAAAGTCCTTCGGATGAGACGGTAAACCTAGGCCTGTGTGCGAATGCATGCAGAACATCTTGCGCACGTTAAATCCTGTTCCACTTTTCGTAGGAGTAGGCCATTGTGTGCCGGTGGGAACAGATGACAATATTTACACAACTGCATACACACGGGGACTGGATGATAAAAAGCACATGAGTGCTTATTCCATTATCCTCGATATAAAAGAATAAAAAAAAAAAATTAAATAACGTGCACAACAAAATACGGAATAAGGGTGAGGGGTGAAGGAAGAGGCAGGGGTAGGGGGGAGGGGGTGACTGAAGATTGGTCAGTGGTTAGAGCGTCAAACTCGATGTCTGAAGCAGAACAAAGGCAGAGGTTTGGATCCTGCCGTTTTGTTGTTGGCCTGTTTTGGGTTTTTTGGGTGTTTTTTTTTTTCGGGGGGGGGGGGGGGGGGGGGGAATTATGTCTCTCCAAAATTAGCGCTTATACTATCATCCTCGATATAAATGGCAAAAGTAAATAATACAGGAATATATATATATATATTATATATATATATATTTATATATATATATATACTATAGTATATATATATATATATATTCGTGTATTTATTTACTTTTTGCCCTTTTTATTCGAGGATGATAGAATAAGCGCTCATGTTCTTTTTTAATTCCGTCCCCGTGTGTATACACTTTTGTGAAATTTTGTCATCTGTTCCCACCAGCACACAATGGCCTATTCTTTCAAAAAGCGGAACAGAATTAACGTGTGCGCAAGATGTTCTACGCGCGTTCGCACACAGGGCCTCGGTTTATAGTCTCATTTGAATGACTTTGGGGAGAATAGAGTCCGCACTGACGTTAACTCTAGGGTGAAAATCTCTTCGAACGGGATTTGAACCCGTCGTGAAATTGTGAGCGCAATGTTTTAATCACTAGGCTATCCCGTCCCCGTGTTGTTTCGAGTAAAGGATACAGTCAGGGTCGAAGTTCTGAAATCGGGGAGATCGGGGGCTGGATAGGGGTGGTAGTGGCGCGCGCAGGAAGGGAATCTTTGAATGAATGAATAATCTTTATTTTTCAAGGGTAACAGAGTAAGTAAGCATTACATACTTTTTTTCATCGCAAGGGAGGGGGAGGGAGTGGGGAGGAGGTGGAGGATTGATAGTTGGGGGGTTACATTGTTCTGCCACCGTGTCACAACCATGCGCTGTGTCACTATGGTGATACAGCGCGTTGTTGTGACAGTGTGTGACAGGACATAGGTGGGTTTTTGTGTGTGTGTGTTTTGTAGTGTTGTTTTTTTTTTTGTTTTTTTGGGGGGGGTATTCAGGTGATGTGTTTGTCTGGAGGCGATCTCTCATCCCTCTTCTTGTGCCTGACAAATTCATCTGCGGACTGCAGCCTGCAGCAGTACAAGTGTGGCTGTATGATGGATCTACACACTGCCTACACTTCTGTGCACTTAGCGCTAGGCGGCATTGCCAGTCTTTCTGGATAAACTAAAACGCGCGTGCACACACACATGTGCACACACACGCACGCACACACGCATGCACACACACACGCGCACACACACACACACGCACGCACGCAAGCAAGTAACCACGTACGCAAACACGCACGCAAGCCACGCACGCACGCACACAAATACACACACATTCACACACACAGTCACGCACACGCACGCACGCACGCACGCACGCACGCACGCACGCACGCACACACACACACACACACACACTGAAATCAGCACCTATTTTTTGTTCCTGTCTATATCTATGTATTGTTTTCCTTAAAACTAGTCTTTTATTTTTAGAGTAGAATTTTGTCAGGGACAACTCTCCTCTTGCCATACATTCTTTAACCTGCACTTAATTCCTCACATATTCATTTTTTCCTAATGTATCAAATTCTTAGTGTATTCCAATTTTTATCTCTCGAGGAAATTTAAAGAAACAACTCGAAAATATTCACTGGGAAAAAAGTAAATTGAGACTTATACGAGCTTGCACAATGGTCACAGCGAAGGAGGGGTGAGGCATTTTGAAAATCAGGAAATCTTGGAGCAATAACTGATTTCAGCCTGTGCTATTTTTATACTAAGAGCAAGGTGATCTATGAACAAGGACGTCTCTGACTGTCTGGTACTGGGGGGGGATAGCCTAGTGGTCAGAACATTGCGCTCGCAATTTGACGACCTGGGTTCGATTCCCATTCGAAGGAATTTTCTTCCTGGAGTTAATACCAGTGCTGACTCCACTCTCCCAAAAGTCCTGCGGATGAGACTGTAAACCGAGGCCCCGTGTGCGAACGCATGCAGAACATCTTGCGCACACGTTATAACCTGTTCCACTTTTCGAAAGAGTAGGCCATTGTGTGCCAGTGGGAACAGATGAAAAGATTAACAAAACTGCAGACACACGGGGACTGGATGTTAAGAAAAAGTACATGAGTGCTTATTCCATTATACTCGATATAAAAGAATAGATAAATAAATAAATAAATAAATAAAATCTGAGGCATCACTGCTGACGCCACTCCTGACATTCTGATTCCTAACTGCTTCCCCTTCATCAAACAGGACAGGAAAACTTCAAATAGTTCCCTTCCGCATTGCGCCCCCCCCCCCCCCCCCCCCCCCCCAAAAAGCAGTCAGAAAAGTATATATTTATCAAAACTGAAATATTAATTTGGGGGGTCGACATGGCTCAGTGGTTGGAGCGATGTTTGCAATTTGAAGGCCCGCCGGTTCGGGCCACCCACCCTAAATCGGAGTACTCCGATTCTCCCTCTGGGACTCTAATCTAATTTCAACAAATTTGGAACCACCGTGTCTCTTACGTTTATGGAAAAAAAAGCACGAAAGAACCCAACCCGAGGATTGAGGAGGCTTATTATAGTAGGTAAATGGCTGGTATGGTGTGTGCGTGCGCACACGTGCGCATTTGTGTGTGCGTGCATGCGTGCGTGCGGTGTGTGTGTGTGTGTGTGTGTGTGTGTGTGTGTGTGTGTGTGTGTGTGGAGAGAGAGAGAGAGGAGAGAGAGAGAGAGAGAGAGAGAGAGAGAGAGAGAGAGAGAGAGAGAGAGAGAGAGAAGAGAGAGAGAGAGCAGACAGACAGACAACGACAGACAGACAGATAATGAGAGAGACAGAGACAGAGAGACAGAGACAGAGAGAGAATGAAGGAAACTCATTCCATTATTCAGGGACATGGAGAATCTGATGGCCTGACATGTAAGGCGAGGGCAGCTAGGTCTAATCGAAGCCTCCCTGATTGTAGAGATAGGAGAATGATTACACTGTAGCCTACACACAGTCTGGATCAATCCATAGCAGAACATTCCATACTGAATAATAGCTATCATCGTCTTGTGTTAATATTGCTGGGTTGTTTTTTGTTATTGTTGGTCTCTTTGGGCCTACAGAAAAGAGCAAGGGGTGGGGGTGGGGGGAGAGGTAGGCAGTGAAGGTTGTGTACAACTGATTCCAGTGAAGAGGGATAAACTCGGGCACAGCAGAAGTAGCACCAGAGACCTAGAGTGCAAGAGGAGAGTTATCTTGCCGGAGTCGTGTTTATATATATATTATATATATATATATATATATATATATATATATATATATATATATATATATATTATATATATATATATATATATATATATATGTATTATGTATATATGTCGTTTTTTATTTATCTTTCAGATAACTGCATTCTTATTCCAGGGATGGTGTGTCAACCCAGTTCCTGTCAGTATTGATGTAAAGTCTCTAGCTATCTATCTTAGTCCGGCGACCGTGGGGGCACCCCTGAAGACTTGACAACCAGTTCCCTCCATTCCTCTCTCTGTTTTTGCCTTTCTCAGGGTTTTGTTGAGTTCTAGGCCTGTCCATTCGCTGATGTTATCCTCCCATCTCTTCCTTGGTCTGTCTTTCTCTTCCTCCTTGGACAGTGCCTTGCAGTATTGTTTTTGCAAGTCCTTTAGATCTTGTTACTGATGTTTGACTGAATTAAACACCAGGGGAAATCCCCTAAAACGGATGCCTCAGTGGTGGTTCGAACCCGAGCCGTCAGATCAAAACCCAAAGCTCTAACCACGAGACCATCCTGTCCCCTGTTCTATTCCAGGTGCTGTGCTCGTGAAGGTGTGACAATTGAAGCTTGACGTTAAAGTTGTACGCGGTTATTTTCAGCTTTGATTTTGCTGTGAACTGGGTACAGGCAGCAGAATGAAAACTTGAGCCCATCCCTCCCTGCTTTGTTTTTAGAATAATTATTTCCTTAGTTGCCTTCAGGACGCTGTTTTTGGTGCTAGTTCTAAGAGCAAAACAAACAGAAAAAGAAACTCGTTTGTTCCAGTAGTCGTTCGAATTCTAAATTCACAACACAAACTCCCCAGTTTATATATTATATATATATATATATATATATATATTATATATATATATATATATATATATATATATATTTTATATTCTAAAATATTATTCTCTCGTGTGGTATTATATATATTTATAATTTATATATATTTATATATATGTATATAGAGAGGGACAGACAGAGACAGACAGACAGACAGACAGAGACAGAGATACAGACAGAGAGACAGACAGAGAGAGACAGAGAGAGACAGAGAGAGATACAGAGATACACATGTTTACACACACACACATAGTAGTAGGCACCCATCAGTCTCGGAAGACTATGGAGTTGCGCTCTAGTCTTTAGAGCGCAAAGCCTGGGTAAGTAAGTATCGAGGGCAAGCTGTTACCCATGCAACAGACCGCCCCTCTCCACGCACTGGAATGATCCATTGGAAATGCAATGACCGAAACGAATGGTTCCAGTACCGTCGCAGGAGCCACCAGAACGTTGCCAAACACACACACACACACACACACACACACACGCACGCACGCACGCACGCACGCACGCACGCACGCCCACGCACGCACGCACGCACCACACACAACATATATATATATACATATAAATACGTGTGTGTGTGTGCGTGCATGCGTACGTGCGTGCGTGCGTGTGCCTTCTCACACGCACGCGTGTATGTGATCTTTTTATTTGAAGTTATCTTGGAATGTTTAAACCAATATGTAATGTAGCTTTCTTGTGGTTTTCGAGGTCATGATTCGTATCAATGTGCCTGTTAGTATTGTAATTAACCTTAATGGGATGATTAAAGTGGTTTTGACTTGACTCACCTGACAAGACAAAAACAAAACCAATCCCACAAAACTGCACAGGATTGGAACCATAGATCTCCGGCTTTCTAGACAGACATCTTGACCTTCAGATCACTCCATCCTGTAAGCCATGATGTTTTACTGGCTTTAGGAGCGGCACCAGAACAAGGAGGTGGCAATAATCGATAGAAGAGAGCACGCGATAAAGACATCCTTCTGCACACAAAAAACAATATTAAGTCCACAGATACGGAAGTAGGAAAAGATGCCTATCTTCTGTCAATGGTTTGCTACTTTTCTTCCCTCGCTACAGTCTTTTTATAGTCAGTGTTCGTGTGCCCGTTTCGTTTTTGCTGATCAGTTTGAGCAATTTAGTTCCATTTCTTGCAGTTTACCGGAACTGCGTGATCGGTGAGATGCGCATGCGTCGTGGAGCCATATTTTGTTTGCTTCCAGTAGCTATAGACCAGAAATGGCCACGCTCTCCGTGAAGATGTTGAGGATCAACATCATCTGGATGACAGGGGACTTGTATCGTTAACATGTATAGGCCTGCATTACGAGATCATCTCAGACGTTACAATCTATCACCTTTTCCTTCACCTATCCAGTAGTCTGGAAGATTGTTGGGGCACCACTGAAGATTTTGCAGCCAGCTTCCTCCACTTCCGGTCGAGGAGATTTTTCTCCTGGAGTTAACATCAGTGCTGACTCTAATCTCCCCAAAAGTCTCTCGGATGAGACCATAAACCGAGGCCCCGTGTGCGAAGGCACGCAGAACATCTTGTGCACACGTTGAATCCTGTTCCGCTTTTCCTAAGAGTAGGTCATTGTGTGCCGGTGGGAACAGATGACAAGATTTACAAAACTGCATACCACGGGGACTGGATGTAAAAAAAAACACATGAGGGCTTACCCGTTATCGTCGATAGTAGAAGTAGAAGTAGAAGTAGTAGTAGTAGTAGTAGTAGTTAGTAGTAGTAGTAGTAGTAGTAGTAGTAGTAGTAGTATATCCCCGCCTTCGACATCTACCTGCCAAAGTGTATAGCCTTTGTGGGTGTGTGTGTGGATGTGCGCGTGTGCGTGTGCGCGGTGTGTGTGGTGTGTGTGTGTGTGTGTGTGTGTGTGTGTGTGTGTGTGTGTGTGTGTGTGTGGTGCGCTTGCGTGTGTGAGTTCGTTCGAATTTGCTAGGACCATAGATTGTTATTGATTGCTTGTGTGATGTATAGGTCGAATGCAAGCCTTTGATTTGTTTTTACAAGATATAGCGCTATATAAGTTCCCTGTATATATTATTATTATTTATTATTATTAGTAGGCCTCCGTCAGTCGGTGTCGACTATGGAATTTGCGCCAGAAGAAAGGTCATTTGTTCAGCGACAGTGCCGGCTGTGGCTGGTCAGTCCAATGCGGGAGTGGCATTATTCGTTTATATCCTCGATATAAAAGAATGATAAAAATAAAAATGAATGAATGAAACGGTTTTGGGTAAACTGCAAGGAATGTAATTGAAAACTTAGACGAGTACTTGCCATGAGAAAGTCAAAGTTTGAATGTAACACCATGATGTAGTTTACCCACACGGAATATAGGTGCTCAACCCTGTAGTTTTCAATCATATCTTCTTTTTCCCTCCCAGCCACTAACTTTGTTTTCTTCAAAAATCTTTAGAAACATGTCTATGTGTGTAGTGTATGTAAGATTATTGTATGAATGTTGTTTCGTACAATGTAGATTGTTAAACTGCGAAATGTGGTTACCACAGCGTGTCTAGTGTAGTGTATTTCAATAAAAAAAATTATATTGAGGAAAATGGAATAAGCACTCATGTGCTTTTTTACATCCAGTTCCCGTGTGTCTGCGGTTTGTAAATCTTGTCATCTGTTCCCACCGGCACACAATGGCCTTCTCTTACGAAAAGCGGAACAGGATTTAACGTGTGCTCAAGATGTTCTAATTATTATTAATTAATACATGGAATTTGTATAGCGCTATCTCTTGTAAGAAAATCAAAGCGCTGCATTGACCTACAGAGCCACAGATCATGCTGCCACAGGCGCAAAGATCCCAACTCCACCCCGATTTTCCTCAGTGTAGTGTAGTGTAGTGTAGTGTAGTGTAGTGTAGTGTAGTGTAGTGTAGTGTAGTGTAGTGTTAGCGTAGCGTAGTGAAGTGTAGTATCCGGCACTTTACTGTACTCTTCAATGATATATTCCATTACACTGTACAGTACTGGACTTTACTGTGTTGCATTGTGTTGCATTATATGGTGTTGCATTTGAATTCCTCTGTCTGTGAGATCATAAAGTGTTTTTTGAAGTTTGTATTGTGCCACCATTAATATCACACACACAAACGCACACACACACACACGCGCGCGCACGCACGCACGCACGCACGCACACACACACACACACACACACACACACACACCACACAATACAACACACGCACAGAGGAAGGGACAGCCTGGCTGGTTCCTGTCCCACTTTTTGGAAGAGTAGGCCTCTATGTGCCGGTGAGAACAGGTGACAACATTTACAAAATTGCACACACACGTGGACTAAATGTAATAAAGTATATGAGTGCTTATTCCATTATCAATATAAAACAATAAATAATAAATGAATAAAAATTTAATAAACACATGTGCGTACACGCACTCGCACACTCACGCACAATCTCTCTCTCTCTCTCTCTCTCTCTCTCTCTCTCCCCTCTCTCTCTCTCTCTCTCTCTCTCTCTCTCTCTCTCTCTCTCTCTCTCTCTCTCTCTCTCTCTCTCTCTGTGAGATTTTGAAATGTCAAAACAAGAGGAAAATTAGAGACAAGGAAAAAACCACACCTTGCTGTCAATTATTCATAATTATACTGCCTTTTAAAACACAAAAAAATGTTCGAGGTTTTTTTTAAGTACACCGGACATTTCTTAAATTGCATCTGCCTATTGGGTTTAATGAAACATAGCAAACATGACAAAAAGTTAGAGGGAATAAGGCATAGGGATGTAGAGGAATTATACGAGTTTAGGCGGGTTTTTGTTGTTGTTTTTCGGGAAGGGGGACGGGGCGGGCGTGGTGGGAGGGGGGTTGAGGTGAGAGGGGGGGGGTATTTAAAATCGTCGCTGCTGTTTTCCAAATGACATCGATGTCACATGAAAGAGGTTGATTGAAAATGGTTTTTATCCACACACATTTGTGTGTGTGTGTGTGTGTGTGTGTGTGTGTGTGTGTGTGTGTGTGTGTGTGTGTGTGTGTGTGTGTGTGTGTGTGTGTGTGTGTGTGTGTGTGTGTGCTTGCTTGAATATGATAAGTTCTACGTCGCCTGCTTTTGAAGAAATCAAATTATAAACGATATCTTGACAAACCGTCAGAGCAAATTCCAGACTTTGGAGAAGTAAAAGGTAAAGGTGTCCCATAACCTGTGTTGTAGTAGGGAGCGAGGCATCAGAAACCTCAGCTTCTCTAGGGCCAGCATATTGAGGGCGGCGCCCATCTCCTCTCCCTCGCTGCTTTACCTTCCCTGACCCTAAAGAGGGCAGGTACCTATTTACATCTGGGTGAACTGGGGACTGTTGTGAATCCAAGGCGCGCTAACGGTCACCCATCCCATTGGTAACCAGGCTTCATGCTGCTTAACTTCAGCTTGTGCACAGAGCTGAGGACGCCAGCCAACAACATCAGCTGGTCATCCCCGGAGCTGGACACCTGTCTGGCGATTGGCACTGGAGGGGGGGGGGGGTATGGGGGTATGGGGGTATTGGTTTACTCTGTTAAAAGACAGCCCCTTGACTAGAATTCTGAAAAGTTGAATACCAAAGGCTGGTGGACATTTAGCATCACCACCTTTGTCATGCTTCAAAGTACGAACGTCTGTGTGCTGTAACATTGAGCACAGTGTATACATCACGAAAGAACGATTCAGATGTGTAAACACACACACACACACACACACACACACACACACACACACACACACACACACACACACACACACACACACAACACACACACACACGCACGCACGCACGCACGCACGCAGCACCACACACACTAAAACACTAAAACACTAAAACACACATGCACATAAGCACACACGCGCACAAACACTCAGTCACTCAGGCACTCAGGCACTCATTCACACACAACACACACACACACACACACACACACACACACACACACACACACACACACACACACCAAAACACACACACAACACACACGCACACACGCACGCACGCACTCGCGCACGTACGCACGCACGCACGCGCACATGCACTCACGCACACACACACATGTAAACACACATGCGCGCGCTCGCAAGCACACACGCATATACGCACATTTGCACATAAGCACACAGTTATGGTCAAATACTACTGTAATTAGCGTCATTTAAACATAATTCTCCGTGGGGATGCAGAAGACCTGTCAGTATAAACAGCATCCCTACCATCTGAAAATTCTGTGCCACGAATTCCCTCTTCTCTATCCCCCTCTTAGTTTCTGCCTTGTTCCCTTTTTTTTTCTCCCGTAACCTCTGTTTTCTGTCTTCCTTGTCCATTCTGCTGCTATTGATTTTCCAGAATGACTTAAAAGATAAAAGTTTGCTCCATGCTTGCTCTCCGCGCTGGGCCTGACTTGTCAGGTGCTGTTTAACAACAGCACAACGCATTTTCGCTCATAGGCCAGACAACAGTAGCTGCTATCTGAGCGTTCAACAACGACTAAGAAGACCACCAAGAGAACCAATCCTCCGAGATGAAGTTTCAAAATCAGCGCTATTAAATCCGAAACATCTTATTTTCAGTTGTCTTCCAGTCTCTTCTGGCCTGTTGGTCTCTGGGGGGGAGGTTGGCAGACATTGAGGATGCCTTCCTAACCACACTGTTCGCGGCAGACGCCATGGCTTATGATGGCTGTCGTGGGAAATCTGTTTATCGCTGTCTGGACCCTCCCTCCTCTCCCCCTCTCCCCCCTCTCTCTTCTTGAGGGTTAATCGCTTCATTTGAGGCCAAGGACGTTTTACTTTTCACTGGCATTTCAGAGTCGAAAGTATCGGATGGTGTGCGTGTGTGTGTGTGTGTGTGTGTGTGTGTGTTGTGTGTGTGTGTGTGTGTGTGTGTGTGTGTAGTTTGTGTGTGTGTGTGCGTGTTTGTGTGTGTGATGTTGGTTACGGTCAGCGTCAAGATTGTCTTGCAAGGCAAGAAGGGGAGAGAGAGAGGGGGGAGGAGGGATGAGAGATGATGAGAGAGAGAGAGATGGAGATGAGAGGGGAGTAGAGAGAGAGGAGAGAGAGTGAGGAGAGAGAGCTATGTAGTGTGGGGTGTGTGTGGTGTGATGTGTGTGTGTGTGTGGGGTGGTGTGGTGTGTAGTGGAGTGGAGTGGAGTAGTAGTACCTTCGGCAGTCACTGGAGATTTTTCAATCTCTTAAGTATGGCGCTATCATTTCAAATACTTAATTTTTTCCGCAGCAGCAGCAGCAGCAGCAGCAGCATCAATATCATCATTATTTATAATCATTAATATAATTATCATTATCATTATTATATTACTTTTCAAGGATAATGGAATAAACCCTCATACCCTTCTTTTTTTTAATAGTTTTATTCCATGCACATGCAACTTTGTAATTTTGTCATCCGCTTCCACAGATCCAAAGGCCTACTTTGCCAAAAGCGAGAACTGGTTAGTAGATGGAAAGAGAATCATTAACGCATTTAAAAAAGGGGGCGAGCGTCTCAGCTAGTGAATGTAGCTGTGTAAGGAAAACATGGAGCCAAGGTGCTCCTTGAAGCAGAAACTCATTGCGCAATGCTCAGAGGAAATGTGCTGATGATGAACACGCTCAACTCTCCACTTCATGTTCTCTCACTTCTTTCAACATCAACTAAA
>CM060328.1:63606148-63671148 GCA_030674155.1 Stramonita haemastoma
CATTAACACATGCAAATATACAGCCATCACAGAAAACAAATGGACACATCTCATTAAAAACATCAAACATGTGTTCCCTCAAGCCAGGCTGCTGGCATCATCCATCATCCCCCCTATGGGATGGCATCCCCTAAAAAAAACAGTCAATGTGTCAAATATATCCTTAGCTAAAGTGTGTGCTGCAGAAAAAATCCCTTTTGCAGACCACACTTCCATATTTACAACTGCAAGTGGGGCCCCACGCAAAGATTTATATAGGGACCAATTCCATCCCAGCCCCAAAGGTTCAGACAGGATAGCGTACAGCCTCAAGTACGCTGACCCCCGACATCAACGACAGCCACTCTTGACAGCCCCCACTACATGGCCCAACCAGAAACAGAGGACACAAGCCCCATCTCTGCTGCAAAAAGGATATCTACAAAAATCCAGTGTCCCTGGATATCCTTTTTCATCACAGATGTCAGGACGCCGCCCCACCCACCAACCCCAGAACGACAATGTGTGGTTCAACAGACAGACTCTCCCATATCCACGATCTACAACGACCCTACGTTCTCCCCACCACCTGCCCCCACCCTACCCAGCAGTGTCTGTGTCCAGACCTCACCCAGCCCCAGCCTTCCCTCCAGTGCTCCCTATGACCAGTCCAACACGGCATTATATACCTTAGAAACTCTGGTGTGATCTTACCACTCCACCAGCACTCAACAAGAATAAACAGATACTTCTGTATTATATCAGTTATTCTGTGCTGGAGGTGTGCCCACCTGATGCAGTGCTCTGAAAGTATAGCACACAGTGTCTGATCAGTGCCAGATCATACTTCATCCAGAAAAGTTTTGGCTATAATTTCCAGGATCTGTACTTATTGTATGTCAACATTTTAATCCTTGTGAACTTGTGCAACAGGATTAGTAATCTGGCTTTGACTATTGTTCCTGTTGCTGCTTACAGGTGTTCTTATTTCATTATTCTTCCACATTTTATTGCCTTGACTGTTCATGGTGTGTTCCTATTTTATTATTTGTCCTCATTTAATTGCTATTGTGAATGAACAAAAAGTATGAATACACATGAACATACGAGCAAAACAACAACACCACAAGATTACGAAGACTGTTTCCCGTGCTCCACGCCCCATGATCTTGATTCGTTTACCTGGTGTTAGACTGATACTGATATACTATATCAGTTATTCTGTGCTGGACTTGTGCCCACCTGATGCAGTGCTCTGAAAGTGCAGCACACACAGTGACTGATCAGTGCCAGATCATACTCCATTCAGAAAAGATTTGACTAAAATTTTCCAGGATCTGTGCTTATTGTGTGCCAACACTTTTAGTCTTCATGAACTGCGCCGATTGTGCATCAGGATCGTAATCTGGCTGTGACTATTGTTTCTGTTACGGTGTTCTTATTTTATCATTCTTCCACATCTTATTGTCTTGACTGTTCAAGGTGTGTTCTTATTTTATTATTCTTCCACATTTTATTGCATTGACTGTTCAAGGTGATTTAGTATTGTTTTTGCTATCTTCATACATATTTTTTTCATTTTCTTAACCTCTCTTCTTCTTTATAATTGTATCACCCTACTTGTGCTTCAGATTGCTGGTTTTGGTATATTTACGTGTTTTTCCAGTTAGATTAGGCAGGATTAATTGAATCAATATATACACATATATACATATATATATATATATAATTATTATATATATATTATTGTGTGTTGTATGTGTTAAATTTATTATATAATTATATATATTATTGTGTGTTGCATGTATAGTGTTTATTGATTTATTCCTTCCTAATCCATTTTATCCTCTACCCAACCAAGTGCTCACTCAACTCCCCCCCCCCCCCCCCCCCCCCCATTATTACTCTTCTACTTTAATTCTTCATCTTCACCAAATTTTGCACACCTATCACATTTCTCACTAAACTAACTAACTGATGTATTCAAGACATACTTCATGGCCCTCCAAGGATGGATTACGCATCTGCCACCTAAACATAAACCATGCAATAAATAAAATTGAAGATATTTTAACACTCATCACAAATCAAGGCAAACCATTTCACATACTGGGTCTTTCTGAGTCAAGAATTTCAAAACATATAACAGACACAGACATATATATTCCAGGTTACAAAATCCTACGAAGAGATCCACAGCATTCCAAAGAAACTGGGATCTTAATCTATATTAGTGAATCAGTAACATTTAAACATCTTCCCCATCTAGAATGTCATGAAGTAGAATCTATCTGGATTGAAGTTTCTGTAAAAGGTACATCCCCTATTGTAATTGGGTTTTGTTACAGAAATCCATCAGAAAGAAAAAATTGGACAGACAAATTTGACTCCATGATGAATGAAGTCCTATTAGAATCAAGGGAAGTAATCTTACTGGGTGACTTCAATATTGACCTAGCAAAAGTACACAATCAATGGACCCAAATTACGAACTCACTCAATCTTCACCAATTAGTCAATTCACCCACAAGAGTCACATCAAATTCAAGCACAATAATTGATCACATTTACGTATCTAACCCTAAAAACATCATAGAAACATGTGTCCCTGTCTATAACTGCAGTGATCACTATCCAGTCTGTGCCACATGGTCAAAAAAAGGAACAAAAATTCCCAAACCTGGACACAAAACTATAACCTATCGTTCATTCACAAAATTTGATGAACAGCTTTTTCTCCTAGAACTATGCAAGTCCACACTCTCGGAAACATTCAACATTACTGATCCAGACTTAGCTATTGAGTTCTGGATAAAGACATTCACTGAAATCTATAACAAACATGCCCCACTAAAAACCATTAGAATCAAACACGTCCCCAAGCCGCCTTGGCTCACAAAGGAACTAGAGGAAGCATGTTATCTTCGAGACCTTCTAAAAGAACACAAATATTATGAGGAATCAAAAAAATTAAGAAATGCCATAATCTCACAAAAACGGCGGGAAAAAAAGAAATATTTCCAAGACTTACTATCTTCCAAACAAAATTCAAAGACAGTATGGCGAGCAATAAATCAAATAACTAACAATCAATCATCTTCCAAATCAAATGTAATCAAAGACATCTCTGCTGAAAAACTTAACAACCACTTCATCAATGTTTCTTCTAACGTAATCAGCAATGATAACTCAGAATCCAATGACCTCAATAAATTAAAACAATACTGCCAAGAAAAGCTTATACCTTCAAAACTTCACCTACCATTCATGTCTGTTTCAGAGGTCTATAACTATCTGACTCACCTCAAACAATCAAAAACGCGTGGTCTTGATGGAATAGACAGCAATATATTAAAATTATCAGCTCCAGTTATCACAGACACACTAACATATATATACAACCTCTGCCTTGATAAGAACTATTTCCCCAATGCCTTCAAATGTGCTAAAGTGATCCCCATCTACAAGTCTGGTGATACCTCAGATCCTTCAAACTATAGACCAATCTCTATTATACCTATCCTTTCAAAACCCCTGGAAAAACATATGAATAAACACTTAGTCCATCATATTGAAACAAATAACTTACTTCATCCTAATCAGTCTGGATTTAGACAAAAGCACTCGTGCCATACAGCACTAATCAGTCTTGTAGACAATTGGCTATCAAACATTAATGACAATAAATTTTGTGGAGTATTATTTGTTGATTTCAAAAAAGCATTTGATACAATTGACCACAAACTTCTCCTTAAAAAGCTAGACCTGTATAACATTTCAACAAAAACCATACAACTACTAGATTCCTATCTTACAAACAGGCAACAGTGTGTCTCAATAGCTACATCAACTTCCAAACTAAAAACCATTCATTATGGAATACCACAGGGATCCATATTGGGACCAATTCTCTTTTCATTATACATAAATGACCTCCCTTTACATATCCATTCCAAATGTGAACTATTTGCTGATGACACAACCATACATACGAGCCATAACAACATTGACTATCTTGCAACCATATTACAAAAAAGCACTGACGAACTTGTCAAATGGACAGAACAAAACCACATGTCTATTCATCCCCAAAAAACTAAATGCATGCTTATCACCACCAGACAAAAGCGACAGAATTTATCACATAAACTGTTTAAAATCTACATAAAAAATGAAGCAATTGAACAAACCTCTCACCACAAAGTACTAGGAGTAACAATTGATGAAAATCTCAGCTGGTTCTACCACATATCTCATCTATGCAAATACTTGTCCCAAAAAGTTTACCAGTTGACTAAAATTAAACACTTTCTTGACTTCAACTCAAGGAAACTGTTCTTTCAAGCTTATATACAATCCTCAATAGACTATGCAGCAACCCTGTGGGATTCTGCCAGTGCAAATACCATGAAACCGTTACTTAGCCTGTATAAACGTGGTCTTAAACTGGTCCTATTGAAGAAAACAACCTTGCAAGAAGTGGACTATAATCAGTTGAATATTCTTCCCCTACACCAAAGACTAAAATATAACAAAGGCATCATGATGTTTAAGATAATGACAGGAAATGTCCCACACCCTTAAGAGATAAGTTCCCAATAAATCATTCCAGAAATATGGAAAAGCCAAGAGTCCCAATCCCAAGAATAGACTTGTTCAAATCTAGTTTACTATACTCAGGTCCTACCCTGTGGAACTCCCTTCCTGATTCAATTAAACAGCACCAATCATTAACAACCTTCAAAAATCACCTCCTAAACCACTTAAAACATCAAAAATAACAAACCCCACTCCCCATTCTCCCCCCCTCTGTGTGTGTGTTTGTGTGTGTGTGTTGTGTGTGTGTGTGTGTGTGTGTGTGTGTGTGTGTGTGTGCGCGCGCGCGCGCGCGTTTAAATGTTTCACATGTATTTTACCATTGTATCATTGTAGCTGATTTTTAAGACTGATTTTCACTATCCCACTTGTTATATAATAAAGATATTTAGCATCCTTATCAGTAGCCTACACTTACAATTCTCTCTCTCTCTCTCTCTCTCTCTCTCTCTCCTCTCTCTCTCTCTCTCTCTCTCTCTCTCCTCCCCGAATGTCTCACCTATTACCATCCATTTTTAGTCATATTTTGTATTCCCTTTTTGATAATCACGTGTTATGAATGTAATTGATTTTATGTCAAATTGTAATTAATGATCGTTAAAAAAAAAAAAAAAATTTAAAACCTGAATAACTTTGTCCATTACCACATATATAATTAGAAACATAAATTTTATGATGTAATCATAAGATTGATATGATATTAGGGTATATATATTTTAAAATATGTGCCTTACAGTAGATAGAGTATTTGTGTATTTTTTATGATTTTTCAGAATTCAAGGCATATATTTTCCTTGAATGAAGTTTATTGATGAAATGTGTCAGAACCGGTGAAAATGTGTGTGTGTGTGTGTGTGTGTGTGTGTGTGTGTGTGTGTGTGTGTGTGTGTGCGTGCGTGCGTGCGTGTGTGTGTGAGAGTGTGTGAGAGTGTGTGTGTGTGCGAGCGTGCGCGTGTGTATGTGTGTATGTGTGTGTGTGTATGTGTGCGTGTGTGAGTGTGTGTGTATGTGTGTGCATGTGTGCATGTGTGTGTGAGTGTGTGTGTGTATGTGTGTGTGTATGTGTGTGTGTGTGTGTATGTTTGTGTGTATATGTGTGTGTGAGAGGGTGTCTGTGTGTGTGAGTGTGTGTGTGTGAGTGTGTGAGTGTGAGTGTATGTTTGTGTGTGTATGTGTGTGTGAGAGTGTGTTTGTGTGTCTGTGTGTGTGTGTCTGTGTGTGTGTATCTGTGTGTCTGTGTGTGTGTCTGTGCGTGAGTGAGTGTGAGTATGTGTAAAACATTATCCGATTGAAAATAATGATATATTTTTTGAAACAATTAGGATGTTCTATGTTTCTTTTTCTTCTTCTTTTTTTATATTATAACTTTATTGGTAGTATGCCCCCCCCCCCCCCCCCTCCAATAAGGATGCTGGTTTAAAAAAAAAAAAAAATTCCCCTTTTATCCAAATGTATGATTTATATTACATGTACAATTTTTGATAGATAGTGGAGGATTGATGTTTTCGGTTGTTTATTTCATTTTGTTCTCTTGTTTGCTCCTTATCTACTAACGCTTTTCTTTTTTTTCCATAATCAAAATTTTTTATTGTGACTTTTGATTTTTGTCTTCTGAAAGAGTGCATTTTATTACCTTATCATATATAGTGTCCTTTATTCTTGTGTGTTGTTTGGTACTGCGTAAAGTCTTATTGTTTAGTATATTTTTAACTTGATGTATCCCTGAAAAGGGCGGGGACTGGATGTAAAAAAGCACATGAGTGCTTATCTATTATCCTCGAATAAAAGACTTTGCCTTGCCTTGCCTTGCCTTGCCTTGCCTTGCCTTGCCTTGCCTTGCCTCTCTCTCTCTCACTCACTCATTACACATTGGGCTGGTTGTAAACAAATAAACATGTTTCCTTACACCATGACACTTTAAAAACAAAATTCAATTCAATCCAATTCAATTGTCCTAGAAAGAGCGTGGGGGCGCGTGCAAACGCGTGCGCGCGCGTGTATGTGTGTGAGAGATATAGACAGACACAGACAGGCTGACAGAAAGACAGAGAGACAGAGACAGGAAGACAAGAGATTGCTTTACCGAGTCCACTGCAAAATTCATGACGCGTAATGCAGTTTTGGTTTCGAGTTTCGGTTTTCGCGAGGCGGCGTCAGTGCACGCGCAATATACCTTCTACATTTCTCTGCCTGCATTATGTATTTTGCAATCAGTAGTATTCTTTTAGCAAAACATTACTGGTCAACATGATCGGGCCTTCGAACAATCAGGAGAGAAGAACTCCTGTTTTGCCACTGCAAATAAAGTTACCTTCCCTTTACTGTTGGGAAAAGTTAGTGTCCAGTGCAGTGCAGCGTGTTTGTTTGTTTGTTATTTTGTTTGTTTGTTAGTGTTAGTGTTAGTGTTAGTGTTAGTGTGTGTGTGTGTTGTTGTTGTCTTCAATTTTACGTCTGTTCACTTTTAGTGATATTAGACGGAAAAAAAAAGAAAAGAAAAAAAAAAAACCCACCTCACCCCCCACCCACCACACAAAGAAACTTGATAATGGAACAGGAATAATAAAAACATGAAAAAAACAACAACTCACTAACATTAATGCAACTATAACAAATGTCCTAAGGGACTGTAACAGAGACCTTTCACAATTTCAAATGCCAATTTTAAATTATTGAAAATACTGGTAAGGGAGTTTTCAGAAAAATGGGGCATGAAAGACTTTACACTCTTGCAGTCAAACAGTATATGAGTATTAGTGATATTCTCACCACACAAACATTTACCATTTTTGCTGAATTTGGTTGTCAATGCATTTAGTTTCATTCTATAAAATAATGTATTAATTCTTCTTGACATGAAAACATTTACACAAGTCTTTGAATGGTTCACAACTGTTAAATTATCGGTATTGATCGCGGTCCTAGTTAACAATCTCCCATTTCGCTGATTTGTTTCAATGACCTTTCTCCATGATTTCTGTTCTAGTAAGCTGTACCCCTCTTGCAAGGATAAAGGCACATGCAATTCTATTGAATCCAATTCATGTTTTGCACCTCTCTTAGCAGCTCTATCTGCCCACTCATTTGGAAAGAATCCAGAGTGTGAAGGCACCCAACAAAAATTTACATTTATTCCCTTTAAGGTCAAGAGATGTATGACATGCTTAATCTCCAATATAATTTTTGAAGTTTTCTTGTAACATGGAGATTTTAAAGCATACAATACCGACTTAGAATCCACACAAAAAAGAAGCTCAAGAAAAGCAAGTGCATACGACCTGAAACTAGGAACATGTGTGTGAATGGACGCATGCACGCACGTACGTCAGTGTGCGTACACACCACACACACACACACACACACACACACACACACACACACACACACACACACACACACACACACACACACACACACACACACACACACACACACTAAATATACATGCACACAGAGAGACAAGGCAAGGCAAGGCAAATTCTTTTATTCGAGGATAATAGATAAGCACTCGTGTGCTTCTTTTACATCCAGTCCCCGCCCTTTTCAGGGATAACATCAAGATAAAAAGATAACTTCGAACTAAACAACAACAATAATAATGATCCAAATACAGAGAGCAAGAAACCATACCAAATATCAAACAACAAGCAAAAAATAAGACAGAGATACAATAATAAGGTAATGATATAAAAAGGCACTAATTCAGAAACGAAAATATGAAGTAAGAATCAATGACAATTTTGATTTGAAAAAAAGCACAAACATGAGAATATGATGAGATAAATGACTGAAAACATCAATCCACTACCATTTATCAACAAAAGAAGTCATAGAAAACATAACATTTTGATAAAGGGTGAGAAAAAACCTCACAGAGAGAGAGAGAGAGAGAGAGAGAGAGAGAGAGAGAGAGAGAGAGAGAGAGAGAGAGAGAGAGAGAGAGAGAGAGAGAGAGAGGAGAGAGAGAGAGAGAGAGAGAGAGGCAAGGCAAGACAAGGCAAGGCAAGGCAAAGCAAGGCAAGGCAAGGCAAGGCAAGGCAAGGCAAGGCAAGGCAAAATTCTTTTATTCGAGGATAATAGATAAGCAATCATGTGCTTTTTTTACATCCAGTCCCCGCCCTTTTCAGGGATAACATCAAGATAAAAAGACAGCCACAGAAAGAGAGAGGAGAGAGAGAGAGAGAGAGAGAGAGAGAGAGAGAGAGAGAGAGAGAGAGAGAGAGAGAGAGAGAGAGAGAGAGAGAGAGAGAGAGGAGAGATTTGATTTGATTTGATTTGATTTGATTTGATTTGATTTATTCCTGTTTGTCAGCCTGCCTGCCTGTCCGTCTGTCTATCCATATTGTCTCTGTTTCTCCCGCGGTGTTTCTATTTCTTTCTGAGTTTCTCTCTCTCTGTTTCTCTATGTCTCTGTCTCTGTCGCTATGTCTCCACCCCACCCACCCCCCACCCCCACCCACACCTCTCTCTCTCTCTCTCTCTCTCTCTCTCTCTCTCTCTCTCTCTCTCTCTCTCTCTCTCTCTCTCTCTCTCTCTCACTCCATCAGCTGATGGCTCCTATATGTATCTCTGTCCCTCTCATGTACACACACACACACACACACACACACACACACACACACACACACACACACACACACACACACACACACACACACACACACACACACACATGGGGTCAGGCTTACAGTGTAATTGGTTTAACTGCACACTGAAGTTGCAGTGCCTACATTCCCAGACTCGATTACTGAGCTCTATTTCCCTACAACGAGACAGAAGACATTCTTGTCCTCCCTTCCACGGCCCTGTATTAGATATACTGCGCCATTTGCTCTGCTCTGGGGGGTTTCTGTGCCGTTCTGAGCTGAAAAACCCGCAGTTGGACTTTCATGAAAAGAAGAAGAAAGAAAGAAGAAGAAGAAGAAAGAAGAAGAAGAAGAAGAAGAAAGAAGAAGAACAAGAACAAGAACAGAAGAACAAGAACAGAACAAGAACAAGAACAAGAAGAACAAGAAACGAACAAACAAGACAGAAACAACAACAACAACAGCAACACAACAGCAACAGCAACAACACTATTTGAGACTATACTGAAGCCACGTTGCGCAAACGGTCTCTCACCATTGTAAAACCTCATATCCCTAGCTGAGGACAGAAAGAAAAGGTTGTGTAAAAGGAGACCAGACTGAAAGAAGAAAAAGAAGAAAAGGAGAAAAGAAGAAGGAGAAAAAGAAGAAAGGGAGAAAAAGAAGAAAAGGAGAAAAAGAAGAAGCGGAAAAAAGAAGAAAAGAGAAAAAGAAGAAAGCGGAAAAAAGAAGAAAAGGAGAAAAAAGAAGAAAAGGAGAAAAAGAAAAAGGAGAAAAGAGAAAAGGAAAAAAGAGAAAGGAAAAAAGAAGAAAAGCAGATAAAGATGAAACGGAGAAAAAGAAGAAAAGGAGAAAAAAGAGAAACGGAGAAAACGAAAACGAGAAAAGGAAAAGGAGAAAAAGAAGAAAAGCAGAAAAAAAGAAAAGCAGAATTTGAGGTGGAAAAAGTCTAAGCAGAGCTCAGCGCAGCCACAGGAAAAATAGAGGAAGACTATCCAGAACAAATGAAAAAATGGTAAAGTAAAGGCGTTCCATAATCTACTGGTCGTAGGGGAGCGAGGCATCAGAGACCTCAGCTTCTCTAGGGGCCAGCATATTGAGGGTGGTGCCATCTCCTCTCCCTCGCTGCTTACCTTTTCCCTGACCCTAAGAGGGGCAGGTACCATTTACAGCTGGGTGAAGTGTGGGGATTGTACTGAAGCCAAGGCGCGCAAACGGTCACCCATCCATTTGGTAACCCCACCTCGATACTGCTTAGCCTTAGCTTGGAGAAAGCGAGTGCTGCTGACCACTGAGTATCCCGTCCCTGACGGGATTTTATTTCATTTCTACAATCAACACATTAATGTTATAATGCTATTATGAATTAATACATCTTAAA
The DNA here is from genome assembly GCA_030674155.1 of Stramonita haemastoma. Lineage (NCBI taxonomy): Eukaryota > Metazoa > Mollusca > Gastropoda > Neogastropoda > Muricidae > Stramonita > Stramonita haemastoma. Next base: position 63,616,688 of record CM060328.1, read on the forward strand.
CACGTCCCCAAATTATGATGTCTGCATTGACACACAACACATCAGGATAGAATCACCTGTATTGACACACCAGACATCAGGATAGAATCACCTGTATTGACACACCAGACATCAGGATAGAATCACCTGTATTGACACACCAGACATCAGGATATAAACACCTGTATTGACACACCAGACATCAGGATATAGTCACCTGTATTGACACACCAGACATCAGGATATGAACACCTGCATTGACACACCAGACATCAGGATATGAACACCTGTATTGACACACCAGACATCAGGATATGAACACCTGCATTGACACACCAGACATCAGGATATGAACACCTGCATTGACACACCAGACATCAGGATATGAACACCTGTATTAACACACCAGACATCAGGATATAGTCACCTGCATTGACACACCAGACATCAGGTATACGTCACCTGCATTTTAACAACAACATCATTATGTCAATCTGTATTTGACAAAACATCTAACACATCAATATATGTCACCTGATTGACACACCAACATCAGGATATAGTCACCTGTATTGACACACCAGACATCAGGATAGAATCACCTGTATTGACACACCAGACATCAGGATAGAATCACCTGATTGACACTCAAGACATCAGGATATAAACACCTCACATGCAAAGCTTCCAGTTACCAAGAACTCAAAACCAGGAGTCAGAACTAATGCTAATTCAGGGAGAGAAAGATAACAGAGAGCTCAACAGTCACCTTCTCATCATAATAATGCATAGAAGCTAGGGGGTGCAAAGAAAACCAGTGTGAGCATGGAAGCTCTCTTTCTGTGGCCTCCTTGACCCTGTGCCACCTTTGGGGATTCTCCATCACTGTGTTCTGCAACAGTGCAGTGGGCTGATGGTTTTTTCTTTCCGCCATACTGTTCATTTTCTGCCAATAGGCATCCCCCTGGTGGAACCACATTGTCAGTTCTTTGAGACATACGCGCTTTCATGAGAGTGTTCTCGAAAAAAATCTTTTGCCTCAGAGAGGTGGGGTGGATGGGAAAATACGGGTTGGTGGTGGAGGCAGAGTGGGGGGAGGGAAGGGGGCTGGGAAGGTAGAGGGGGTGGGGTGGTGGGGTGAGGTGGGGGTGGTGTGGTGGTGGTGTGATGGGGTTGGGGGTTCCCCGAAGATGGTCTTTTGACATATGAGTTCCCTGTACTTAACTGCTTCTTCTCTCTGTGTGCCCGTCCCCTCCCCTTTCTGTCACCTTTTGTGTTTTCCTTCCTTCAGCTACCCTCCCAGCTTCACTTAGGGTGAGAGTTTTGGCCTATGTGACCGTTTGAGGTTCTTGTTATATTTTGCGCCTTTCGTTAAGGAAGATGCGTTTTGACTTTGAGGATGATGTCTAAACACGAGACCAGTATGCATGTAGTTTATTTTTTAAAGACATGTACAAACACACAGAACTAAAAGTGCCTGGAGCTGTTCCTAAAGTGACCACTCTCCCCAGAATAATATAGCAGCCAGAATTTTTACGCAGAAAAAATGTTGTAAATTAAGAGCAGTATTGAAAAATAAAAACACAACACAACATCCTGCATGGTTTTTCAGACAAACTTTTACTAACTTCCATTTTTCCTCCGCAAAGAAGTAGAAAAAAACTATTTGAAATATTTCTTCTTTTGGATGAAGGGGAAGCGGTGAGGAATCAGATTTTGAGGAGTGGCGTCAGCAGTGATGCCTCAGATAGAGAACAGTCAGAGACATCCTTGTGCACAGATCACCTTGCTCTCAGGATAGAAATAGCACAGGATGAAGTCAGTTATTGCTCCAAGATTTCCTGATTTTCAAAATGTTTCACCCCTCCTTTGCTGTGACCATTGTGCAAGCTCGTATAACTCGCAATTTACTTTTCTCAGTGCATGTTATGGAGTTGTTTTTGCTTCGTTTTCTTAGCCCCGAAGCATAAGGATTTGGGAACATTGGAGAAATAACGACCTGTCGGGAGTTGCGCAATCTTTCATGTATGATTTGACTGAAAATTCTACATGCAAAAAGAAGGAAAGAAACACAAATGATGCACAAGCATGCATAGGCATATGGACAATATACATACATACGCACACGTACAAGATCACACACAGAGAGACACACATAAACATTCAGACAGACAGACAGACATAAAGAAAGACATACAGACACACACACATACAACACACACTCAGACCGCGCACACACACACACCACACACACACACACACACACACACACACACACACACACACACACACACACACATACACACACACATACACACACACACAACCACACACTACACACACCACACATACACATCATCATAATCATACCATCATTTGTTACAAGATTTTTAAAACCACCACTTTGAATATGAGAGGGACAGAGAGAGAGAGAGAGAGAGAGAGAGAGAGAGAGAGAGAGAGAGAGAGAGAGAGAGAGAGAGAGAGAGAGAGAGAGAGAGAGACAGAGACAGAGACAGAGACAGAGAAGAGAGACGACAGAGACAGACAGACAGACAGACAGAGACAGAGACAGAAACAGAGACAGAGAGAAAGAGAGAGAGACAGAGACAGAGAGACAGAGAGAGTGAGGGAGACAGACACACAGACAACAACAAGACACACAGACAGACACACAGACAGACACACAGACACACAGACAGAGACAGACAGTCAGACAAGCAGAGACAGAGACTGACAGAGGCAGACAGAGACAGAGATAGAGGCACAAACAGGCACACAAACAGACATTGACAAGCAGAAATACAGAGACAGAGAGCGTTTGAAAAAAAAAAATTCAGAAAAAAGCAGAAAACTGGACAGTAACAATGTATAGCAGAAAAGCGTGGAGCTGCTCTCTGGAAGAAAACCAATTTTTCTCCCTCGTCCATGGCAAATAAAGAGATGAATGAATCGGCAAAAGAAGGACGTGAAGGAAGCAAGTAAACACTTAGCTTCCAACCACCTTCTTCTTCTTCTCTCTCTCTCTTCTTCTTCTTCTTCTTCTTCTTCTTCTTCTTCTTCTTCTTCTTCTTCTTCCTTTCTTCTTCTTCTTCTTCTTCATTTTCTTCTTCTTCTTTTCTTTCTTCTGCTTCTTTCTTCTCTTCTTTGCAATTTTTCTTCGCAATTCTTCTTCTTGCAGTCTTCCCATTTTTCTTCTTCAGAATTCTTTTCTTCTTCAGATTCTTCTTCTTCTTCTTCTTCTTCTTCTTCTCTTCTTCTTCTTCTTCTTCTTCTTCTCAATCTTCCTCTCTCGTTCTTTTTCTTTCTAGTCCTTCGGATGGGACTTTAAACCGAGGCCCTGTGTGCGAACGCACGCAAAACATCTTGCGCACACGTTAAATCATGTTCCACTTTTCGTCAGAGTAGGCCATTGTGTGCCTGTGGGAACGGATGAAAAGATTGACAAAACTGCATACACACGGGGATTGGATGTAAAAAAATACGTGAGTGCTTATTCAATTATCCTCGATATAAAAGAGTAAATAAATAAATAAGTAAATTAATTTCTTTCCTTCCTTTCTTCCTTCTTTCTTTCTTTCTTCTTTCTTTCTTTCTTTCTTTCTTTCTTTCTTTCTTTCTTTCTTTCTTTCTTTCTTTCTTTCTTTTCTTTCTTTCTTTCTTTCTTTCTTTCTTTCTTTCTTCTTTCTTTCTTTCTTTCTTTCTTTCTTTCTTTTGGGGGGGAGTGTGAGAGTTTTGACCACCAAGCTGTCCCGTTCCCTATATCAACGTCAGTATCAGTCTTCTTTTCTCCCATTCCCTGGCCAGAGCTCTGAGGTTTACCAACAGTGACATTTCACGTATGCCTCGTTTCTGCCACCATGAGGGTAGCCACACTCCGACTTCGGGGATGTATGTGGGTATGTTCCTGTTTCCGCAATCCACCGAGCGCTGCCATGAATTACAGGATCTTTAACGTGTATGTTTGATTTTCTGCATGTGTATATACACGAAGGGAATTAAGGCACTGATAGGTCTGCACTTGACGGTGACCTGGGTGATGGTAAAGATTTCCACCTTCAATTCACCAAACGCCGCTGAGATTCAAACCCACGACTTCATGGACCTATGAGATTGAAGTCGGAGGTCTTTAACCACTTGGCTCTATCATCCGTCATCACCGTTCCGAGGCCCCGTGTGCGAACGCACGCAGAACATCTTGTGCACACGTTAAATCCTATTCCGCTTTTCGTAAAAGGCCATTGTTGCCGGTGGGAACGGATGACAAAATCTACAAAACTGCATACACACGGGGATTGGATGTAAAAAAAAAAAAGCACATGAGTGCTTATTCCATTATCCTCGATATAAAAGAATAAATGAATGAATGAAACTGAACGTATTTCTCCAGAGAACAAAAGCTCCACAAAGGGCCAGGATTGCCTGGGGTTCAGAGTGGATCCGTGGCCTAGAGGGTAACGCGCCTGTCTAGAATGTGAAAAGTTCAGGTCGAAGTGTGCTGTGGTTCGAATCCTGTTTGGGCCCAAAACTTTACCCCCATCCATTACACCATGAGTGGTGGCCTGAGTGCTAGTCTTTCGGGTGAGACGCTAAACCGAGGTCCCGTGTGTGACACAAAACTATTTAGAGCACGTGAAAGAACCCACGGCAACAAGAGGGTTGTCCCTGGCAAAATTCTGTAGTAAAAAGCTACTCTGATAGGGAAACAAATACAATTGCAGACAGGAAAAGAAAAGAAAAAAAAAGGGAAGCGCTACTTTTGTGGCGACGCGCTGTCCCCGGAGAGAGCAGCCCGAATTTCACACAGGGCAATCTGCCGTAACTTAAAGTGTTGTAAAATGTATTTTAAAAAAAAAGAAGAAGAAAAAACCCAATGTGAAAGAGAAGAGCATTCTGCTGGAGATCTGAGGGCAGGGTTCGAGCCACCACTTGGGCCCCTCTTGGAGGGGGGATTTTTCTACCCGCAGTCAATATCGGCTTCGGATGAGACTATAAACCGAGGGCCCGTGTGCAAACGCACGCAGAACATCTTGTACACACATTAAAACCCGTCCAGCCTTTCGGAAGAGTAGGCCATTTTTGCAGGTAAGAAGGGACACACACACACACACACACACACACACACACACACACACACACACACACACACACACACACACACACACACACCAAAATAAGGCATGTACATTGTGTAGACATCATTCCTGATCGGAGGCGGAATGCAGCTCGCTACCTTAATGGCAGGGAGAAAAAAAAGCGGTGGCAAACTCAAAGACCTCGCTTTGGTGAACTTTGGACATCTAGCCGGGAAGCAAACAAGCAAGTACAAAATAAAATATCAACACAAAACAAAACAAAACGAAACAAAAAACAAGATCTAGGCTACTGATCAAACTGTCCGAGCAAAAGCTGATCCCAGTTCACCCGTGTTTGTGTGTGGATGATATTTAAGTCCCTGAAGGGTTATTTGATTTAGAGACTGTCATCCAGCCACCATTCCTCAAGTTTGTTTGGCTATGTCACAGTCCCTGCGGAATGGTCTGATTTAGGGGCTGTCTCCGCCAACCATCGTTACTGATATTCTCATTCTCTCTCTCTCTCTCTCTCTCTCTCTCTCTCTCTCTCTCTCTCTCTCTCTCTCTCTCTCTCTCTCTCTTTAATCTTTGAATTATTGTCTTTGTTGCTTTTATGTATTGTTTGTTCGTTTGCCTTTTCTGTATGTATATGTGGGTATTAGCTTACTCTATTATTATGATGTATCTGTATTGGTTTATTTTATTATCATATTACGATGTATCCCTAAGGGCGGGGACTGGTTGTAAAAAAAAAAAGCACACGAGTCCTTTCATTATCCTCGAAATAAAAGAATATATTTTCTTTGATTTTTTTTATGCTATTTGATTCTCTCTCTCTCTCTCTCTCTCTCTCTCTCTCTCTCTCTCTCTCTCTCCTCTCTCTCTCCTCTCTCTCTCTCTGTCTGGGGACTTAATTCTCCTTCAAAGAGATACTCCATCTTTCTAGATTTTATGATTTTTCCTCTGGAGTTAACATCAGTGCTGACTCCACTCTCCCCAAAAGTCCCTGGATAAGACTATAAACCTAGGCCCCGTGTGCCATCGCACGCAGAACCTCTTGCGCACACGTTAAATCCTGTTCCGCTTTTCGTAAGAGTAGGCCATCGTGTGCCGGTGGGGACAGATGACAAAATTTACAAACCGCATACACACTGGGACTGTATGTAAAAAAGCACATGAGTGCTTGTTCCATTATCCTCGATATAACAATAAACGAAATAAATGAATAAAAATAGATTTTATTCAGCTAAGCTACAATGCTCTTTTCACCTCGGTTGAAGTAATGTCTTCTATTCAGTGTGACTTCTTTCTACATTTTCCCCCGTGGGGATGCCAGAGTCCTGTCAGCATAAAATAGCATTCCCCATCGTCTGAAAATTCTGTGCTAGGAATTCCCTCTTTTCTATCCCTCTCTTTGTTTCTGCCTTCTTCCTTTCCTTCCTCTCATTCCTCCTGGTCTACTGTCTGCCCTCTGGGTCCATTCTCCTGCCTTTTTTCCAGTAAAATTCAAAAGATAACACACCTCTCCCACACTGAAGTCAGATCGTTGGGTCTGACTTGCCAGGCGCTGAACGGCAGTGCAAGGCATTTATTTTTGGCTGGTGTGGCAGACGACAATGGCTGCTGTCTGAGCGTTCGGCGAGGGAGGAGAAGCATTGGAGTTGATCTGCTGGCAAAGCTGGCCGAGGGGGAGTGTCGTGGAGACAAGCTGTCAGGTATGTGTAGAGATTTCTTTAAAAAGAAAAAAGAAAAAAGAAGTGCTCTTGCTCAATCGATGTGAACAACAATGTGTGTGTGTGTGTGTGTGTGTGTGGTGTGTTGTGTGTGTGTGTTGTACACAGTGAGAGAGAGGGAGGGAGACAGATCAAATCAAATCAAATCAAAATTTTATTTCCAGATGGTACATTGAGTAAGCAATGAATTTTCTTGTTTTCATCAGGCCTATCTAAAAAAAACAACAACACCACACACACACACACACACACACACACACCACACACACACACACAGACAAAGCACTCTCTTTTTCAAGGCTGGCTGTAAAAACCTATCACCGCAGGGTTTTTTGTTTAGTTTTAATCAATCTCATTCAAACGACCAAAATACCTTGCTGGGAGAGGTTTTACCTGACTGTAAGATCTCTATCCTCTCGTCACGTCACTACTATCCATCACGAAATACGTGCACTGCTGGTCTGTTGTTTGGTTTTGCGTGTTTAGTGACGCAAATTTCTATGACGAAATAAACAGCAGCAAAGCTGCGTAGTTGGCTGGAAGGGAAATCAGATTTAAGGCTGGAATGCAAAACTCTTCACACTTCTGCCACTCCCCTTCCTCCCTCTCCCTTCCTGTCCCCCCCTCCTCCTCCCAACCCACCCATCCACACGTACACCCACACACACCCACACACACCTAGATTGGAGACCATCATGGTTGGCGCCTACATGTGTGGGTCGTCAGGGCAGTGGTGACGATGGTCAACAACTCTAATTTCGTACTGGATTTGTTTGGCTTGGATTGTGTTGTTGCTGTTGTTTGTTGGATTGGTTGTGTTGTTGTTGTTGTGTGTGTTGGGTATTGATTGTGTTGTATTGGATTGTGTTGTGTGTTGGTTGTGTTGTATGGATTGGTGTTGTGTGTGTTTGTGTTGTTGTTGTTGTGTTGTTGTTGTGTTGTGTTGTGTTGTATTGGATTGTGTTGTATTGGATTGTGTGTGTTGTGTTTGATGTGTTGTGTTGGATTGGATTGGTTGGGTTGTGATGTGTTGTATTGTGTTGGATTAGATTGGATTGTATTTCTTGTGTTGTATTATATCGTAATGTATTGTATTGTAATATATACATCTTCAATCACGGCAAACTTCTCCGTGTGAAATCCAGGCTGCTCTCCCCGAGGAGAGCGCATCGCCACAAGAGTAACGCCATCCATTTTCAAAAGAAAATGATATTCCTGTTGGCAAGTCCCTCTGTTTCCCGAGGAATTTTCCAAAAAGACAACCCTTTCATTTCCTTGGGTTCTTACCTGCACTAAACGGGAATTACACACAGAACCTCAGTTTATTGTCTGATAAGAAAGACTAGTATCCAGACCACGTTTAGGGTCAAACGGGGTTCGAACCCACCACGACTTTCCGTTTTCTGGGTAATCAGCGTGGTACCTGTACATCCCCACCATCCCCCTAATCAACGCTGACATCAGTCTCCTTCTTCCTGGATTATACCACAGTCCCAGCCGAGTTATCTGATTTAGGGACAGTACTGTCGACCAACCACAGTGTACCACCAACAAGCATCTCTCTCTCTCTCTCTCTCTCTCTCTCTCTCTCTCTCTCTCTCCTCTCTTCTCTTCTCTCTCTCTCTCTCTCTCTCTCTCTCTCTCTTTATCTTTTTTTGGGGTTGGGGGTGTTTTTGTTTGGTTGATTGGTTGGGTTTTTGTTGTTTTTTTTGTTTTGCTTTGGGTTTGTTTTTGTTTTGTTTTGTTGGGGGGGTGGGGGGTGTGCTGCTATTCCCTATTCAGGGCAAGGGTCGATGAAAAAAGTATGTGCATGCTTACTCTGTTACCCTCGGAAAATAAAGATTATTCATTCATTCATTCATTCATTTGTATTCTCCCTCTTTTCTCCCTCCTACGCTAATAATGATGTGGATGGCCGGTATTTATAGGTTTCCCCAAAAATGGGGTCTAAGGTACTTAAACGACACTATTGCGCCTTATTATATAATTATAGGCCTACGGCTGTGAAATGTCTTCTGCCCACACACACACGCGCGCACAACAACACACACAACACACACACACACACACACACACACACACACACACACACACACACACACAGAGCCTAAACGGAGAGTGGAAGGTGGGTGGATGGCTGTATGGAAGGAGACTGTTTTCCTGATTGGTTTTGCTGTGAAGGATGGTGGAGTGATGAGAGGCTGGTGGCAACTTCTGGAGTGTTCCTCTTCAGTTGTGTCGCTAAGTGGCCATTGTCCTAAAGTGGACACGCTCAACAGAGATCCGCAGCTCTACCCTTAGTCTGAAAGCTTCTTGTTAAAACAACCACCAAATAAATAAATAAAATAAAGCGAAAAACTTTCATTCACGGGACTGCAAATTGTGAGATGAGACAAGTGATTCTTAATTTGACAAATTGTTTTGTCTTTGTGAGCGTGGAACCGAGTGAAACTGTAAATTTTCACAAGAAAAGGGAGTCCACATTTCATGTTCACAGTCTGCACTAAGTTCTTATCAATGTAACACATGTTTTTACTGGGTTGTGACTTTCATGTGTGTTTAAAAAATAATTAATATGCAAAGCGGTTCAAAAATAGTTCCAAGTTGTTTTTGACCGAGTTCGCACAATTAAATGTTTTAATAGGGTTAGGGACGATGAGTCTGTTTAATGACACCACAGATACAGTCGGGTAATTCCTTTTTTTCCTCTTCCCTTTTCTCAACCTTTTTTCGGGGCTGTAGTGTCGCCACTAGTCCGGCCCTACGCATACCAAAGATGCTAGGAAAATGTGTATGCATACAGTACAGCATTCTCTTGGTGCCATGGGCTTTGTTCATGTGCAAAAATTTGGGTAGGATGGGACACAAACCGTACCTTTGTAACGTCTTTTCGAAAAACGCGCCCTATTCTTGGGGATTGCTTGTATGTGCGGGCTGGTGTTTGTGTGGGCATTTTCTTGAGTGTGTGCATGCGGCGGTGGCCTTGCAATTTGCTGTGGTGTGTCATATTATTGTATATTATGAGTAGCCTATTATTGTGTGTATTGCTACGTTTTATTGCGTACAGTGTACCAGCTTTCGTTGGGACCAACTTGCTATATTGAAGCCAGGTGGTCTCTTCGAGGCTGTGGTATCCCACAAGTCCAGCATATCAAAGATGCTAGGAAAGTGACTATGCATACAGTACAGCACTCTGGGTGCAGTGGGCTCTGTTACTGTGCAAAAGTCGGGGTAGGACGGGACTCAAGCCGGCCCTTTATCGTACCTTTTTAAAAAAAAAACTGGGCCATATTCTTTGGGATGGGGGAGGGGTGTATGCCCCTGCACTTACCTGCCTGGCTGTATTTGTGTGTGCGTTTTTCCTGTGTGAGTTTTCCTGTGTGTGCAGTTTTCCTGTGTGTGCTTTTCCTGTGTGCGCATGTGGCAGCGGCCCTGCACGTTGGTGTAGTGCATCATATTACTGTATATTATGATTATTACTATGTGTAGTACGTTTTATTACGTACACCAAACCAGCTTTCGTTCCGACCAACTTTCTATATTGAAGCAAGGTGCTCTCTTTTGGGGCTGTGGTGTCCTCGCAAATCCGGCACCACGCATATCAAAGATGCTGGTAAAGTGTGTCTGCATAGTACAGCACTCTCTTGCTGCCGTGGGCTCTGTTCATGTGCAAAAGTCGGGGTAGGACAGGACTCAAACCGCCCCTTTGTCACCATAAACGCGCCTTATTCTTGGGGAAGGGGTGTGTATGCCCGCTTGCTTGCTTGCGTGCACGCGCTCGTGTTTGAGTGTGCGTTTTCTTGTATGTGTGCATGTGGCGGCAGCCCTGAATTTTGCTGTGGTGCATCAAATTATTGTATATTGTCATTATTATTATGTGTTCTGCTACGTTTTATTGCGCACACTGTACCAGCTTTGTTCCTACCAACTTGCTGTATTCAAGCCAGGCTGCTCTCTTCCGGGCTGTGGCGTCGCTACAAGTCTGGCGCCGCGCATTTCAAAGACGCTGGTAAAGTGTGTATGCGTACAGTACAGCATTCTCTTGCTGCCGTGGGGTCTGTTACTGTGCAAAAGTAAGTGTAGGGCTGGACTGAAACCAGCCCTTTTTGTCACATCTTTTCCTAAAAACCTGCCGTTTTCTTGATGGGTGTGTGTATGCGCCCACCAAGGACCCGCGCACTTGTGTTTGTGTGTGCGTTTTCTTGTGTGTGTGTGCATAATAATAATGACAATATACAATAATATGATGCACCACAGCAAAGTGCAGGGCCGCTGCCACATGCACACACACAAGAAAACGCACACACAAGCACCAGCCCATGTTCGCATGCGCGGGCGCATACACACCCCCTTCAAGGAGAAAAAAGGTGCGGGTTTTTTTTCGAAAAGATGTGACAAAAATAGTTGGTTTGAGTCCAGAAGTTGCTGTCTGAGCATTCGACAAAGAAAAAAAAAAGAATCATAAGCTTTAGGCATGTGAAAGCTTTAACTTCCTCCACCTTCCTTCTTCCTTTTCTTTTTTCTTTATTCTTCATAATTATTCAGTGGCTGGCCTATGAAGTTTTGAGGATTCTGGTCATAGCTGCTGTGAACAGGTACAGTGTCCTCTGAAGTCGGAGTATGGCTGCCTATATGGCGAGGTACTTGAAAAGTCATGCATGCAAACTTATTATTCAGTGTACAATATTTTCAGCCTCACAGTGACTTCCAGGTGGGATGAGTGAGTCAGAGTGCACATTCTGGGTGACCACCAGTGTTAAGCTGGGGAACGCACAACAACAGCAGCAATAACAACGATAGATGCAGGGAGATAGATAGATAGATAGATAGATAGATAGATAGATAGATAGATAGATAGATAGATAGATAGATAGATAGATAGATAGATAGATAGATAGATAGATTTTCTACTGAACAGTATTCTCCTGCCGAAAAGATCCGTTTTATGTTTGATTATATATAGCTGTGGACAACGTAGAGAGACCCGCAAATTTCAGCAGCAGCAATAGCAGCAATAGTAGCGGCAGCAGCAGCAGCAGCAATAGCAGCAATAGTAGCAGCAGCTGTATAAGTTGTGATGAAACAGCAGCAGCAGCAGGCAGGGAATTAGAGTTGATGCCTGAATGATGGCTCATTTTGCCCTCGCTCCCATCGTGAACGGAGTAACCACTGTGGTTGGAGGGCTGGCAAGACAGCCGGTAGAGGTCATCGCCATCTGACCACGCTAATCTGACCGGGAGGGACAGCAGTTACCGGCCTTCCCAGTCATCAGTCGTCTGCTCTCTGCACTATCACACCTTGTCACAGGCTGTGAGGGATCGTCTGCAGTGCACACCGCTGAATCTTTGAACTAAACGGTGCGTGGGATGGATAGACAGAATTATACAGGGTTAGATAATGGGGTATTTCCTACCTGACTGGGTTTGCTGTAAATAAAACTGGGCAGAAACACTGTAGAAAATAATCAGATTTACCCACCCCCCTCCTCCTCCCGTTCCCCGCACCAATCTCTGCCTGTATCTCTGCCACCCATCCACCCCCACTGCTTTCTGTGTTCCACCACCCCCGGTCATGTTACTGGTGCCTCAGTGGTCTGGAGGTCACTCACCTGCTGGTACAGCCAAAAGTGCGGGTTCCATCCCCGTTTAAACCCAAACTTTTCCCCATTCTCTAGACCTTTAATGGTGGTCTGGGTGCCAGTCTTTGGGATGAGACAATAAATCGAGGTCCAGTGTGCAACAAGCATTCAGCACACGTAAAAGCATTATAAAAAAAAACTAATTTATTAAGCATCCCTTCCTCCCCCCCCCACCCCCCAAAAAAAAAACCCAAACCACGGCAACAAAACATTTTGCCTACCTGGCCCACTCTGATAGGGAAAAAATGCACACACAGGGAAAAAAAAAGGTGGCCCCCTCTCTTGTGGCGACACGCTCCTCCTAGGGAGAGCAGGCCGATTTCATGCAGAGAACATTAATATGGTGTGAATTAAGTTGGGATACAATACACTGTTTCCTTATAAAGCTGCGTTTTAACCCCCCTCTCCCCCCCCCCCCCCCCCCAGCCCGTTCCTCGGCAAGAGTTCTGAAGTTGAGCAGTGGTGGAATTGTTGCATTATTATGTGACGTTTTGGCCCACCGTTAAGGTAGCAGCATTCCGATGTTTGCTATATAAAATTATAACCGTGAATATGAATTTTGATTTTCATTGACAAGTTTACAACAAAGGCCCAGAAGATAAGGTAAAGGTAAAGGTGTCCCATAACCTGTGTGGTTGTAGGGGAGCGAGGCGTCAGAGGCCTAAGCTTCTCTAGGGGCCAGCATATGAGGGCGGAGCCCATCTCCTCTCCCTCACTGCTTAACCTTCCATGACCCTAAAGAGGGCAAGTACCCATTTGCAGCTGGGTGAACTGGGAGACTGCTTTGAAGCCAAGGCGCGCAAACGGTCACCCATCCAATTGGTAACCACACTTAATGCTGCCTAACATTGGCTGGGGAAAGCAGTGCTCTGACCACTGAGCTATCCCGTCCCCCAACATACAAGCAAAATATAATCTGATTTTTTAAAAGTTTAAAACAACAACAACACAACAAACCTAAAAAAGAAAGAAAAAAATCATTATTCAGATATTGCACGTTGAAAGTCTTTATTAGTATTAAAAAGATTTATTTTTTAAAGTATAAACAACTTTATAGTTCAGTGATTTCTGCTGTACTTTATTGGACTCACGACAGTCTCAGACATTTTTTTTTTGGTTCCTCGGCTGGAGCTCTGGGGTTCACAAAATAATGTGATGGAGATGTTTGGTTTACACCATATTTGCCCACCATGAAGGTAACCGCATTATGTTTCCGAGGACAGTTTTAAGATTTGATCTGGGATTCATGCAATGCATGACAAGGCTGTCGGCACAGAAGCAGGAGTTCATTCAGTTTGAAAGTGTGTGATCCAGCGTGTTTGTTCTTTATCACCTTGCGTACATTCCATGGTATGCCTGTGTGTGTGTGCGTGCGTGCGTGCGTGCGTGCGTGCGTGTGTGTGTGTGTGTGTGTGTGTGTGTGTTTTGGTGCCTCTGTGTGTGTGTGACCTTGGTTGTGTTTGATTGCATGCAACCTATTCATGCAGGCGGCCAGTTATGTAGTCGGTCAGTGATTTGGTCACTCTCTCTCTCTCTCTCTCTCTCTCTCTCGGTCTGTCTGTCTGTCTGTCTCTCCCAGTGGGTCTGTCTCTCTGTCTGGCTGGCTTTCTCGTAATTTTTTTTTTTTACCAATCGCCACCGAGATTTGAACCCACGACTTCATGGTTCCATGGGATGCAAGTCACAGTCTTACCCACTCGGCTATAAATAGCGTCCTTCCTATGTCTGTCTAACTCTGCCTCTGTATCCTTCCGGCCCATCTCTCTGTCTTAGATGTTATTACTATATTATTATTATTATATTATTATTATTATTATTATTATTATCAACATTATCATCATCATTACTATTATGTCTTTAGTTATCTTTCATCTAGTATTCGCTTTTGAATTGGACAGGCTTTTTTCTTTTTCTTTTTTTTTAGGGGGGGGGGGGGGGGTCGTGTGTTGTGTGTGTGTGGTTAAATGAATGAATGAATGAATGAATGAATGAAATGAATGAAATGAATGGTTTTTAACATGCTAACGTAAAAAGGTTTGGCTAAGCCCACTGTTAAATCTGAGAGACAGACAGAGAGGAAGAGAGAGAGAGAGAGGAGAGAGAGAGAGAGAGAGAGAGAGAGAGAGAGAGAGAGAAAGAGAAGAAGACAGAGAGAGAGAGAGAGAGAGAGAGAGAGAGAGAGCAGAGACAGACAAGACAGAACAGAACACGAGAGAGAGACAGACAGAGAAAAAAAGTTGACAAAACTGGAAAACTCCAGGGAAGCAATAACGTTTTAGACGAATCTGTTACCACTCAGTTATTCCTCTTGCATTCGTGTGTCGCTCATTTCAGGCCTTTACTGCAGTTCTTCCATCCTTGTGACCTTTGTGCGTCTGTTTTGTTGGGGAGAGAGAGAGAGAGAGAGAGAGAGAGAGAGAGAGAGAGAGAGAGAGAGAGAGAGAGAGAGAGAGAGACAGAGGGAGAGACAGAGAGAGAGGTCACACACACACACACACATAGGTGGAATTAATCACAATCTGTTTTTGTTAACTTAAGGCCCTTGAGATGCGCCATGCAGTAGAACATTAGCACTGGCATCAGGTGATTTTAAGGGTAGAAACCTTGTACACTCTCCCGGGGCAACTTGTAAGTGCAGGCCTGCCAGTGCCATTAGGTATACTGATCAATGCGCACTCTGAAGATTAAATATGCATGTTAAATGATCATGTAAATCATGTCAGTTTTCCAGGGGTTATTCTTTTTCTTTTTTTTCAAAACTCTAGCTCTATTTTGAGAATAATGAATAAGTACTCATGCATTTTTGAACATCCAGTCCCATAAACACACCCAGCATGCACACTGACTGTGCCTAAGGGTGGGCTCCGCCAGGTTCAGCTTGCCCAAGAGACAGTGGGTGAATGTAAGTCAGAGCAGTGCCTCAACAATTCCTTCACAGTTGAGGGGGAACGTAGACAGAGACACAGGGCAAAGAAGAAACTCAAGAGCTAGCTTACATTCTATCATGTTTGTCCTGCCATGGAGAAAAATTGTGCAATATGTTCAGAGTGTACACAGATATACTAATCTTTTTATTCTTTTATTTCAAGGATAATCAAAGAAGTACTCATGTGCTTTTTTACATCCAGTCCCCATTTTGTAAAAAGGAGACAAATTACATATGCACACTCTTGTGTGTGTAAACAAACAATTTACAACACAGAGAGGAGAGAGAAAGATGCAGACATGGTACACGAACTGAATCACACACACACACACGCACACACGCACACACACACACACATACACACACACACACACACACACACACAGACGGAGTTTGAAATAATCACTTTATTTCATACAATATAAAGAAGCTAGAAAAGCCCCCCTTCCCCCTCATTCCTTGCTCCCCCTTTTCCACTGACAACATCAGTGCGTGCTGTCAATATGCTTCCTCAACTTTTCATGATCATGTACAGATTACGTAACACCCTATTTCTGTGATTCATAGGAGCACTTTCACGAGTCAGGGGCACTGAAATTATATAATCTTTGAAGAAAAAAAAATCCAAGAAGCTTACTAACTCACATAATAAACATTCAGTTCCATCTTTCTGTGGTCCACTTTTTGAGATAAAAGTTTCAATGAACCCTTGGTTTTTAATTCATGCGCTAATATTTTTTAAAAATCTGCATCAAGTAGTAATTGAATGTTTACACAGTGTGGAATCTAGTAATGACATGTAGGGGGAAATTCAGTCTGTACTTAATAGGTAGCGAATTACTTTCAGATTCAGAAATATTATCTATGAAGAAGTCTGAGCAAAAACATCAAATCAAAGTTATACAAGGAAAGGGAAAAAATAAGCAAAATCTACCAAAATCAAAGCCTTTATTTACTTCTTTAATGAAGTATAATCTGCAAACAGATCTTCTGTTCTGCTGTAATTATAAATGTTTATAGAGAAAATTGTTTTTTTAATGTATTTGTTTCAATCACCCCCCCCAAAAAAAAACAAAAAAAAACCCCAAAAAAAACCCCAAACCAAAACAAAAAACAAACCAAAAAAAACCCCACATTGTGAGAGTTAAATGATGGGAAAAAAAATTACCACATAACATATTAAAAATATCTTGTTGACATCTACAGCCAAACATTGCCGACATTTTCTGAATCTGAAAGCAATATACCCCACAAAAATTTCACCAAGCTGACAATTCCCAGATCTGTTGCTATGTATGTGTGTTACTTCTGCCATGATTTATGCAAGTCTTTGTCTACACATAACAATGAATTCTTTATTATTCTTTTTTATTTAAGTGCTGGTAATAGTTCAGTAGAATGTGGCATAATGACAGCTCATGTACGTTATATGTGGCATAACCATAGCCTATCAGTGACATGACAGTGGTGCTAATAAATTAATAGTCATGATTGATTTCCAATGATCAATACCAATGAGAAGAGAGGCCAGGATATGCAATACTATTCACTGTTCCTGCCCCTCTCCATGACACCACATTATATACTGAACTGGTGTGTGATGCTAGCTGCCTGCTCACAGCTTCACTATCAAAGCTTCAGTCTTCATCACAGTCATTCCCTCCACAATTCTCTCCTGCTGTGTCAGTGCCAGTGAAATGAGGGGAATCTGTGAACAAAGCAGGGCATTGCTTCTTTCGGAAAGTTTCCTCACTTCTTTTCACATGCGTGCAGGGTGAATGGGTTTTATATGCAGCAATCACGATTGTGTCGCTCTGTAAAACAACATCATTTTTCTTCAGCACTGAATGAATGAATACATACCAAAAAATTATATTTTGCTGAACTAATGTAATGAAGTCTCATACATTATACTATGGTAGGTTTCGCTTGTGTCCATGCCTAAAGTGCATTTGACAGTAGTAGACATTTAGCACTGCTCACTACACTGTAGTGTCATCAAACAGCACATCACATCTAAACATTCTAAAACAGTATTTTCCTTTAAAAAGAATTTATGGAGCATATGTTCTCATTCATCCCCCACTCCACAAAATCAATTCTACACACATGCAGATGTCCACACACTCCCGCACATTGCCAAGTCGTTATCAAACTGAAAGTAACACCATGGAAAAGGCAACAAACAACTATGCACATTTGTATGATGTTTACATATTATACACACACAAACATACATATACACCACACAGTCCATAACTCATCATTCTCTTAAACATTGCTGCAAACAACTGTGCAAGTACACACACACACACACACACACACACACACCCCACACACACACACACACACACACACACACACAAACTGCCTGGAAAATCACATCTTAAATTTACACACACACACACACACACACACACACACACACACACACACACACACACACACAACACACACACACACACACACACACCACACACACACACACACACACACACACACATGTCCATGCAACATGCAGCAGACACAGGTGCATAAACATGCATATGCAGACAGAAAGACAGACACATATACATAATCGCTTATATGTAAAGACAAACAAAATCAAACATGAAAAAAAATCAAAAGACTAAATAAAACAGTCCAAAACAAAACACAACTCCAGTCTGCACAGACAATATTTCAAATGTGGGAGTAAAAAAAAAACCAACAAAAAACCAAAACCAACAAAAATAGGCAGAAACGGTATACTGCACGAAGAAGAATACCTACCATTTTAAGTACATAGTTAAGAATCCATACTGATTACTGCTGAGTTACAGAAATGGGAGACACTGCTTCTCCCTGGCCATTTGTCACACAGATATCAGTCACTGTGATAATAGATTGGTAGTTGAAAGAAAGAGGGAATAATCAGTATAATATATGCCATTTTCACAATCGCCAATGCTTCTATCAAACTATCCTACCAAAAAAAAAAAGCAGCCAAAAGAGCATATTCTGATAAAATACATGACAGTCCCTACTTTCCCCTCTTACCTTTAAACTTGACCTAAACAAGTTACAATGACGATGATAATAATAATATCAGTTGGAACCACCCTCTTTTAAGAAAACAATGATTTTATGACCTTGAGCATCATAGAAAATACAGACACTCCAACACAACAAAATAAATTATCAAACTCTTACACCTCAAATATTCATGACGCAAAACCAATGCACCAAAAACACAACAAAGAAATCAGAGTTCATCTCCATTCAGTTTGTAAATGAACAGAAAGACAACAAATAATCTATCATGTCACAGCCCTTGAACAACAACAACAACAAAAAAGACAGACCTGACACATTGCTCAGAAAAAGCACAAACAAAAAGCACAACAAAAAGTAGGTTGAAGTGTGATACAGGCTTATCCTTGCAAACCTGTGCAACTTGATGTCTTTCCTAAACTTCAAAATGCGGTCTTCTTAAACAGATTTTTTTTTTCTATTTTATTTTTGCCATCAACAACAAGGTCTTTAGCATTTTGCTCTACTTTTTTTTGCTTAACTGTAGAAATATTTATCTTCTTTGTGCGTGTAAAACACCCTATTTACTGATGCTAGATCGCTGACCAAAGACATGAACAGCAATTACGTTCCCCACCTTAGGACCTGCATGACTTATCTAATGTTTCCTTTCTTTGTGTTTTAAATACATGGCACAGTGTAAACACTGAATGATAATATTAATTTGCAAAAAGAAAAAAATTCATACTCTGTAAATTCTGAAATATGCTGTTTCATTTTTCATGTTGAATAACAAACAGCAGATAATTCTTTTCAGTTGAGCAACCAACCTTTAACATTTTCTCTTGGAACACCAAGAGCCTAAAACAAAAAACAAAGACATACAGTGATGTTTTTTGACATCTCAGATACAATAAGAAATATATATGTCAGGTCTCTTGAAAAAAAAATTTCATAGTCATCATAATCTACAAATCTCTGAAGTTCTCACTTTCTTGAAAATAGTATGAATTTTCCAAGTCCACAGATGTTTAAAGTCAAGTTAGCTGATTCTAATTATCACATTTACAATCCATGGACATTTTCACCGTTAAAAAAAATATCCTTTTTACATATGTTGCTGTTTTCTCTAATTAAAAACACCAAACTCGCAAGTAGTTCACTGCTTTTACATATTTCTGAAGTCAGAATGCAGCTACCTTAGTGGTGGGGAAAAACAGTCACACACACAAAACTCTCACCAGTGGTGAACCTCAGGGCTCTAGCTGAGGAACCAGCCAAACAAACACAAACACCAAAAACTGCTTACAAGTTGGAATTCATTATATTTCCAGGTATTAAATATCATAACTATCTATTATCACAAGCAATGAATAAATTAATTGACAAATAAAAATGTTAAATAAATTAATTTCCTTTTGTTTATAGTTCTGCCATTCATCAAGGCCATACAATACATCAGGGCCAACTGTCACCTCCTTCAATTCCTAGTAATTCACATCATCATTCCCTTCAACAACGCTACTTAATCATGACTCAAATATTTATCAAACACCGCCAACCTAAAAAATAAAATAAAAAGCCCACCTAAACTACAACCCCCCCCCCAAAAAAAAAAACCCACTGAATGACATGATACCTGAAGTATTTGATTCATTAAGCCACTTTGGGAAAATAAAATAACCAATTACCCCCCCCCCCCCCCCCCCCCCACCGAAAAAACCACAACAAAAAAATTGGCTGGGCTGAGGGTGCCAGCCATTTGCCTTACTATAACCCCCAGTTTATACCCCCCCCCCAAAAAAAAAAAAAAAGAAAGTGTTAAAAAGGGATTTATAACTTTTTTTAAAAATGAAACAAAACAAAAACTGTGAAATGACATATGGGCAAATAATACTGCACAATGGACACCCTGAGCCCATCCAAGGGTTTACATAAATTCATAAATTTCACTGCCTACTGCCTCACCTGGTCACTATGACAAAACACTATAGGCTAAATTGATGTCATACACATCAAATATTTTGTTAAAGAGAAGAATGTCAGATTTGCTGGGATTTTTTTTTTTTTTTTTTTAAAAAGGCAGCAATAAAAAAAAACAGAAAGACAGGGAAGGTAAAGAAAATGTGAATGAGTGGATAGAAAAATAAGACAGGAAGACAGAAACATAGAGAATGACAGAAAAGGGGAAAATACTTTCAAGCACAGAGTGTCCAGAAGGCGGGGACGCTACTTTGTACTGAAGTGAAAGAGCCCCTGGCATCCCACAGGAGTAAATAATAAATTAATTCATAAATAAGGAAACAATAATCACAAAAGTCACATCATAAAAAATATATAATTTCCCTTTAGTTTAAATAGTCTTTGATCACAATTACAGGTGAAGTCTTGCCATTTAGAAAGTGAAATAAAGCTTATATTGCCCACTTAGCAAACTTTACTTTCAATATGTTGTTGGATCTTGGAAGTTTTGATACAAACATTTTTTTTTTTTAACATATATAACATCACAATTAAAATGCCATTTGTCACAGAAGAAAGGTCAGAACTCAAAGTTACTTTTCTCAAAGAAAAATATCAAACAAAAATATCAAAATATGCACGAAATAGATAGTACAAAAATAAATAGATAAAATAAATAGAACAAAAATAAATACATATCACAAAAGAAAAAAAAAGAAACATCATCATCAATAACAATAAAATCAATAAGAAAAGTACAATCAGAGACAAGAGATTATAAAAAAAAAAAGATGAGAAAGAAACAGAGCATGGACCGAGGCACCATTCAGGGATGAAAAAAAAAAAAAATCCAATAAGAATAAATCCATTAGAGTTGACTTACCTGTGACTAAAATCCAGTTTGGAGGTTGACAACATGACTGACAATCATGAACAATAAACAATAATGTCGACAGAAACTTTACAGACTTGAAAAAAAAAAGTCACAGCACTGATGAAGAATATGAAATATGCAAGCAATTAGCACATCAGCTGATTTATAGACTTATACTATAGTCTGATCTAACCACTAAAAAGTTGGTTCACGTTCATCTAGATGAATTGATAACCATGTGAAGCTAGTGGCCTCACAGTCAGATCTAGCAAACTTGATATATATCCAATGACTAGTGGATTAGGGAACAGCCATACACTGCGTGATGATGAGGGTCCACATCAGACACACACACTCAGCCATACACTGCGTGATGATGAGGGTCCACATCAGACACACACACTCAGCCATACACTGCGTGATGATGAGGGTCCACATCAGACACACACACTCAGCCATACACTACGTGATGATGAGGGTCCACATCAGACACCACTCAGCCATACACTGTGTGATGATGAGGGTCCACATCAACACACACACTCAGCCATACACTGCGTGATGATGAGGGTCCACATCAGACACACACACTCAGCCATACACTGCGTGATGATGAGGGTCCACATCACACACACTCAGCCATACACTGTGTGATGATGAGGGTCCACATCAGACACACACACTCAGCCATACACTGGTGATGATGAGGGTCCACATCAGACACACTCAGCCATACACTGTGTGATGATGAGGGTCCACATCAGACACACTCAGCCATACACTGCGTGATGATGAGGGTCCACATCAACACACACACTCAGCCATACACTGTGTGATGATGAGGGTCCACATCAGACACACACTCAGCCATACACTGTGTGATGATGATGGTCCACATCAGACACACACACTCAGCCATACACTGCGTGATGATGAGGGTCCACATCAGACAACACACTCAGCCATACACTGCGTGATGATGAGGGTCCACATCAGACACACACTCAGCCATACACTGCGTGATGATGAGGGTCCACATCAGACACACACACTCAGCCATACACTGCGTGATGATGAGGGTCCACATCAGACACACACACTCAGCCATACACTGCGTGATGATGAGGGTCCACATCAACACACTCACTCAGCCATACACTGCGTGATGATGAGGGTCCACATCAGACACACACACTCAGCCATACACTGCGTGATGATGAGGGTCCACATCACACACACACTCAGCCATACACTGCGTGATGATGAGGGTCCACATCAGACACACTCACTCAGCCAGCCAGTCTTGGGGTTCCTTCAGCCATCACTTCTTCATCCAGGTGACTGAAGGCACCACTGTCATCCCCTGAGCAAGGCATGATAGTGATAGTGAAGATCTACAGTCTGATAATACTATAGATACTGATCATACCAATACTATCAACAGCCACGCAAAGCTGCAGCTAATATTAAAACAGACAAAGGCTTTTTTAGATCTAGAAGGGCAACATTTATTTCTGTATACCTGGTTTTTATGTCATGGAACATGCATTTATGTATAGTGAATACACACATAATCTCTCCCCTTCTCTATCTCTCTTTTACACATCGCGCGCGCACACACACACACCACACACACACGAATAGTATTTTGGTTGTTCAAAATGTCTACTTCAATTTTGACCATTCATTACTTCTTTTTCTTTTCACTCAAAACATGTTACTTACAATGGCTGACAATGGTCACCGAATCATGAATGACACCTACTCTACTCTGTGTTGTGCCAACTGGATGCCACTTACATTTCATACACATACCACACACTCACACTCACACACACACACACACACTTGCACATGTAATGATGTACAGATCACACATGATGCTGAACAATCAATGACAATTCATCATTTCATGTACACATTTCATGTACCAAAAGGCCAACACCTGATCACTCAGACATGCAATATGAACATTATGGCAGTTGTTATCTTTGTACACTGCAGCTTCCTTCTCTTATGAAGATGGACACACTTGTTCACACCAGCACATGTTTACGCATTAACGCACACCAGCACATGTTTACGCATTAACGCACACCAGCACATGTTTACGCTTAATCACACCAGCACATGTTTACGCATTAACGCACACCAGCACATGTTTACGCATTAACGCACACCAGCACATGTTTACGCATTAACGCACACCAGCACATGTTTACGCATTAACGCACACCAGCACATGTTTACGCATTAACGCACACCAGCACATGTTTACGCATTAACACACACACACACAAAACGTACACGTTAGTACTTTCTTTGTTGACTTGGTACCCAAATGAGCTGACAATAAATCATTAATATTGTTAGCAGACTTAATCATCAACAAGGTTTTCAGAAAATGCTGCGCTCAACAATTTTAAAATTAATCTAAGATATATCATGCAATAGCAAGAAATCTTTGTAAATGCTTAATTCAAGTAATTACATATGGCTGCAGTTCAACTTCCCCAAACCTGTCCATACATCATGTATGTATCTCAAGACAATGAATTCATGAGTGAATGAATGAATCAAAACGACAATGTCAACACACACATGTATTTATTTCAATTCGAAAGGCAACACTCAGGTGGTTCCACTTAGATCTCAACACCTGCATGACCCGAGCCACTGAACCAGAGAAAAAAATGGAAACTGGGAGTACTTACTCTCTTCATTCAATTTCATGACAATCAGGATGAGTTAAACAAGTTACACACACACACACACACACACACGCACACGCATACACTCACAATATGACCTGCTTTTCTGTTTTAAAAATGGGTCTGTTTAGGTGGCAGAGGAACCCCGCTAACCTCTTCGCAACTAGCCTTCAATAAGAAAATATGTATGCCAAGTCCCCCCCCCCCCCCCTTTTTAGATCTTAAAAAATAAGCCACAATTTTTAAGATATTATACAACATACACACATAAAGAATGAACACAATGGACACAAGTCTATGATATAGATCATTAATATTTTTTGAACGTACAGAATGTCCATGTGAACTTTTCCCCCAGTTTATTTTACAACAACAAAATAAATAAAAAGAAAATGTCTGCAATGGATGATTCAGAACTTATCCCATCCCAGGTAAAGAGTGCAAAACACAAAAAGGAAAATGCTGCTGTAAGTAACCTACAACTGTGGCATTGCAAGAACTACTTAGCACTTGTCATGTTCTAGATAATAAATTATACTGTTGTGGATGGGAGAAAACCTCTATTCTTTGCAGCCAGGGCTGAGGCTAAAGATCCCAGCAAGACTTCAGGAGGTGTCACACACAGATCTACAGTCAGGCTTTGAGGGCCCCTTTGGAAATTGCCAGAAGTCTGGGTTTTGGGGGTTTTTTGCTTTTTTGGGGGGGTGGGGGGTGGGTTCATTCCTCAGCTAGAGCTCAAAGATTCACCCATGGTGAGGTTTTTGCGTATACATGCCAGCATTTTTTCCCACCATCATCACTTAGGTAGCTGCAGTCTGACTTAGGGGATGATGTCTGAACATGACAACTGTGCGCACCTGTTTTTCTTTATATTTTTGTTATTCGTTCTTACCAGCATGAAATACTTTTCTGAAGGTGGAATTGATTTTTAGTGATGTTCTGCATGTGTTTGCACTTGGGGCCTCGATTTATAGTCTCATCCAAAGGACTTTCCCATTCAGTTTGAACAATCTTCTTGTCAGACTGGGAAGAAAGGCCTGGGAATCCCACCCAGAACCCCACACTTTACTTGTTAGGCAAATAAACACTTCAACTGTCCTTTCCCTTTCCTTCTAAGTTAGCAAGTTGACAAATACTGAAACTAAACAGCAAGGCTGCCATTGCTTAAAGTCCACCAAGGGATTGCTGACGTCCCTGCAACAATCTTCCTCACAGTCCAGCAACCTGTATTAAAGAGAGGAAAGCCGGTTCTTCTGGCAATCACTACCAAGATCTTTTTCATTTCTCAGCCAAGAAATTTCTTTCCAAGAATGGGGCCCTGGGGATTAGACCCAACTACCACCTAGATCTTCTCTGTGACTTCCCTGGGGGACTTTTAGATCTTTCCCAGAACTTCCCTAAACTCAATTCAGATGCTATGCTTTTCAACCAAAAGAAAAGAAAAAATATTGTAGCATCCCTGCTGACATGTTTGCACTACGCTGATCTATCAAGATCCCGCTCACTGTTTGGAACAACACACAAAAACTGAACAAGAAAAGGACAACAAGCATTTTTTCAATTTAATAAACATGTTGAAAGAGAAAAATAAGTATAATAACTTTTTTTTTAAAAGATGTGTATACTCTGAGATCAGTGAAATAACTGACACATCATCCCTCAAACAAGAAGAAAACAATGGTGTGATCTTGTCTTAAAAACTGTTTAAACCACTATCCACTAAAACAACAGTTAGTTAGATGCCTTGGCAAATCCATTGAACGATCAAAGGATAGTGTGGGTCAGGGAGGGTACACAGGCAGGAGGGAGAAAAGAAGAAGAGGTCTACCACTAAAAACATCCACCCTTTCCCAGCTGTGATCCATCTGCTTTGCTTGTTTTTGCTTTTTTTCGGGTGTGTGGGTGTGTGTTGGGTGTTTTTGTTTTGTTTTTTAAATAAGTGCCTCTTTACTTCTTTCCCTGTGGCTTCTGAACTGACAAGAGGCCCTGCACAGCCACACACAGCAAGGGGCAGCTAGTCTTCCTCTCGCTCCTCAGAGTCTGTCTCTATGTACACAACTTCACACTGGCATGTGAACATCACCTCCGACCAAATGCAGTGAGTGGAGAGCGGGAAGGTAGAACACAGGCTCAGCCCACAGCGCTGGACGACCACACAGACAGACAGACAACAGACAGACAGACAGACAGAGTCAGGCTTCTGTACACGTCGTCACGCTGTGGCTGACCTGCTGCATGCAGTCCACTGAGTTACACAGAGGTACCCTCTTCTACCATCAGGGTAAATGTTTACAGGTAGGTAGGTAGGTAGGTAGGTGTGCTAGGCAGGCGGATCTCTCTCTAGTACATGGCCCAGCCTATCTTGTGCCTCCGACAGGAGCACACCCCCTTCAGCATCTCCTCCAGGCGGTCTGAGGGCCGCCGCTGCCAGTCGGGTTCGAGGTAGTGGTCGTTGATCTTGGTCAGCTGGGGGGCGCCGGCGGCCAGCACGGTGTGCAGGCAGATGATGTTGACGTGCTCCGCCAGCACCAGGGGCCCGTTCCAGGGCTGCCGCGCCACGCGGAACCGCCGCATGTTGGGCATGTGCAGCGCCTGCAGGTAGAAGCCGCGGCTCTGGGAGATGTCCAGGTACTGCAGCGTCTTGTGGGCCATGGTGTACAGCAGCATGCCGTGGGCAGAGGGCGTCCACACCTCCAGCAGCAGGCGCGTCAGGTTGGGGACGGCGGCCAGGAAGGCGTCCAGGGAGTGCTGGGGCAGGTGCTGGAACACAAAGTACTTCTCCACCACCAGGTTCTGCAGGCTCTTCAGGCGACCCAGGCTGACGATGCTCGAGTCCGACCAATCGAAGGGCAGCACCAGCGTGGAGAGGCGCGGGGCCAGCGCCGTCAGCCGCTCGAACAGCTGGATGAAGAGGCGCTGGCGGAAGCGGTGTTTCTGCACCACCTCCTCGCACCGCACCATCTCGTCCCCCCCCAGCCACAGCGGCTCGCTGGGCGTCTCCTTCCAGTTGACGTGGGCCACGCGCAAGTCCCGACACGCACAGCGCGACAACAGGTGCTCGATCATCTGCAGGTACCGCGACTTTGAGTCTGAAATGTCAAACTTGAACTCCAGGTAATGCAAGATGGGAGACACCGTTTCCACAAACTGGGCGAACAAGTGGACGCGGAGTTGAAAGCAGGTGTAGCACTGGTCGGTGGGGGAGTGGGGGGCGGAGGGCAGGCAGGACTGGGGCAGCTCTGAGAAGGACAGGCGGTCCCACAGGCTGGGGCTGCGCAGGAGGTCGGCCCACTGGCGACACACCAGCGCTGCCCGCCCCTTGTCCATGTTGGGCAGGAAGGAGAAGATCTTCAGCTGCACCACTGTGGGCAGCAGCAGGATGGACAGGCACCCCCACGCCCCCCCCTCCTCCTCCTCACACCAGCTCATGCGCGAAGCCGAGTCCTCCGGAGCCGAGGGCACGTCGGACACCAGCGGGAAGCTGGTCACGTGGTAGCGGTCAGGACCGGTGTAGGGGCCGGCAGTGGCGGGGGGGTGTTTCTTGGAGCCACGCTTCTTGTTCTTGCGAGTCGCTTTCCCCTTGGCTGACCCCGCACGTGCAGCTCCATCCATCCTGTGACTTGCGTCCCTCAATACTGCAACAACAACAACAGTAGTCTCAAATAATCATTTCTTTCTCAGTTCTTTCCTCTACTGCTGTTTTTCCTCCCCAAAATCATTACTATAGGAGATATTTGCTTTACGGATACATTTTTTCAGCTTTTGTTTCATGCTGTGACTCAGCTGTTGTAAACTAAATCATTTGTGACCACAATGGTAGCTGGTAAGGAGTGGAGGGGTGGAGATGATCTTTGTAAACAGTGCAGACTACAGTGCTTGACATAAATGAAAATGAAGAGAGAATTTTATACTACAGTTTACTATTTAGTAAAACATCCTCACTGCACCATGGCTTCTGTCACTGGTCCATCCATATTCCCTAAAACTGTAAAAGTAATGACTCATAAAAAAGTCATATTACTTCTATTTAACTGATAATTTATAAGCATTTGAATACTGGGTTAGGGTCATTGTATCCCTAGAGCACTGGAGGTCATGCAAAGAGTTCCACCATTGAAAAGCTTGTGTACTGTTTGAAATGATTTTCCAGGCACTAAACTAACATGGGCTGATAAAAGGGATGGCAATACTCCTGCATCAATATTATCCTCAAAGCACAAAATTCCCATTTAATGCATAAAAAAATCATTTTCACTTCCAATCAACATGCTGTAACTATGAGTAGCACAAATCAGTCCAAAATAGAGGTCAGTCATCCTTTTTATATGACAGTGGCAATTTTTACAGCACTTCACTCTTCAGCAGCATGAGTAAGAATGAATTTATATTTTGTGTACAATACATGGAAAGAGAAACTTAATATATTTGTTTTTGTTTATATTGTTTTTGTTGGAAGCTCAGAGTCAGAGGAGAAACTGTCAACACATACTGACATAGCTCTTGTTTATCACCAACTGACCAAGTTTCTGATGGTCATTATTTTAAAGTTTTATATTTGGTGAATACTCACTGCAAAATATCATCAAATGATTGAACAATAAAACTAAAACGTAAAAGGTGAAGGTACGGAAGGTGGCAGGATGGTTAAGACGTTTGCCCGCCAACAAGTAAACTGTGAGTTTCTGGGTTCGAACCCAGCTTATCCCTTTCTTCCCAGTTTGAGGAAAAAATTGCACTGAATGTCAAAGTCATTTGGATGAGACTATAATAAACCAAGGCCCCGTGTGCAAACACATGCAGAACATCTTGCGCACACATTAAAACCCCGTTCTGCCTTTCGGAAGAGCAGGCCATTGTGTGCCGGTAGGAGCGGATGACAAAATTAAAAAAAAAAAACAGCATGCACACAGGTGTCGTGTTTAGACATCATCTCTGAGGGGAAAAAAAAAAAAGGGTAGGCGCTGCACTTGTGGCGACGCGCTCTCCCCGGGGAGAGCAGCCCAAATTTCACACAGAGAAATCTGCTGTGATATAAAGAGGTATAAAATGAATAAAAAATAAAAGGTGTTCCCATAACCAGCCTTTGCGGTCAATGAACATTACTTCCTCAATCAATTTTAGGGGATCTAGCATAGTTTGTGTGTGTGTTTGTGTGTGTGTGTGTGTGTGTGTGTGTGTGTGTGTGTGTGTGTGTGTGTGTGTGTGTGTGTGTGTGTACGTGTGTGTGTGTGTGTGTCTGTATGTGTGTGTGTGTGTCTGTATGTGTGTGTGTGTCTGTGTGTGTGTCTGTATGTGTGTGTGTGTGTGTGTGTGTGTGTGTGTGTGTGGTGTGTGTGTGTGTGTGTGTGTGTGTGTGTGTGTGTAGTGTGTGTGTGTGTGGTGTGTCAATCAATCAATCAATCAAATTTTTATTTCCAGATGGTACATTGAGTAAGCAGCGATCTGCTTTTTTCCATCAAGCCATCTATCTAAAGAAAAGAAAAGAAAAAATCAAAACAATAGCAAAAATCAAATCCAAAACAAAACAAAAAACCAACAAAAAACAAAGCAGAAAATCCCTAGCAAACAATAAAGCCAACAAAAGAAAGAAAAGGGGAAAAAGCAAACAAACAAATAAAACAACAACAACAAACATTTCACCAACATTAATTTGCTAACATGATTTCAACAACTTTAAAATAAACTATGCCTATAAATAATACAAGCAACTACTATAACAACCAAAAGAGAAAAAAAAATAATAAAAAAATAAAAATAAATAAATAAATAAAAATACAAAAATATTTTTAAAATCTACTCAAAAGCCATACACACATATGCACATACACCCACACACCCACACACACACACGTACACCTACACACACACACACACACACACACACACACACACACACACACACACACACACACACACGGTTTTGCGCTCATCCACTCAGCTCTCAGCTCGTATACTCGTAGTTACATGCACACATTTAAAGTCTTTTTTAAAATCATATAGTGTCAAAAAACAAAACAAAACAACCCCCCCCCCCCCACACACACAAAACAGCTTATATCAATTACAATGTAACCAAAAAACATTATTTAAGACTGAATAATAATGATAATAATAATCATAATCATAATCATAAAAAAATATATAAATAAATAAATACAACAAAAAAATAATAAAATGTGTGTGTGTGTGTGTGTGTGTGTGTGTGTGTGTGTGTGTGTGTCTGTGTGTGTGCCAGGGTTCGCGCTAGGATTTTTTAAAACCGGTACTGCGAGTTGCCATTTCAGAGATATCTTGACCATCTCCCCCAAAATCGGTCCCCAGAAAATAAAATCCGGTACCTACTGTGAACAAAACGAAACTATTCAGTGAGGGGGTGGGGGAGGGGGGGGGTGTTCGGCAGCAAAACTAAATCTAAATTGAACGCAAATCTCTCAGACTTTGACTGCCGTGCTGCTGCCACTCGCTTCTTGGGCACGAAGCCACGCAGGAAATAGGATTTTTTTCTAGCGCCTGTGCCACTGTCCCTGTCAGTCTGTTGTTTTGCATGGCATCATTCATGAGACATATTCTTCTTTCTTGTTTCTATGCTTAGCGCTCATCTCTAGATCTTTTGTTCAGTTTAGATTTAGTTTTCGATGCTTCTCTCTCAAAGCAACGCGCAAATTCATAGTCAAAGACCCTCCGCTTTTGGCTTTTCGTAAGAGCAGGCCATCGTGTGCCGGTGGGAACAGATGACATTTACAAAACTGCATACACATGGGGACTGGATGTAAAAAAGCACAGGAGTGCTTATTCTATTATAAGCGATATAAAAGATTAAAAGAATAAAGATTAAATAAATCTAGGCCCCATTTACTCATCGTGAATGGAAGTTACTGTCATGCCGAGAAGAGCGCGAACCTCTATTCTTTCACAGTAAAACTTGCTGTTCTGCGTGCTAGGCTAATCATGCTGGCGCCAAAGATGTTCGTCGGAAGGGGTGGTGGTAGGATGGGGTAGGCGCGTAAGCACAGTACAGGCGCATGACAGACTGTCAGAAAATATCACGTCAGACTTTTTTTTTTTAGACGGAAATCTAATCGGTCACAGGCAAACAGAATCGGTACGCGGTACCGGCGGCTTCGAAAATTTTCGGTATTCCCTGTTTACAATCGGTAAAATACCGACAATTACCAGTTATCGCGAACCCTGTGTGTGTGTGTCTGTGTGCACATGTGCATGTGAAAAACAAAACCAATAACCCTCCCATGCATACTCCACCCCCTTCCTACCTACATCCCTCCCCCCCCCCCCAAAACCACCCAAAACAACCCAATCAAACATTACCCTGTTACTGTGTTAGTATCAGTATTACTGTTTCTCCTCTATGATGCTGAGTATGTGTTTAGCAGGACTTAACCAAGAGTTAGTTAATAGGTATGCACAACAACATTTAAATACATGATATAATACAGTGAACAAGTTTATAAAGTTACTCTTTTTCAACTTTAGCTGTGCAGTGTGCTCCAAAAAACATGGTGGTTCCAAATAGTGAAATACTGAAATAGTATAAGAACACATTGCTCAAGCTGTCAAAGCTCATAAGTGCTTATTCCATTATCCTCGATATAAAAGAATATAAAGTCTGATCCACTCTCCCATTCCAGAATACACTACCAATAAAACCATTATCTGATTGCCTTCACACTCCACTTGCCTACTAAATTTTGTAGGCCTACATTTCTTCCATTAACGTATAGTTCAACTAGCCTACAGCTTTCTCTTTACAAAAAAAAGAAAAGAAAAAAAAAGCTGATTATTGACTGAGATTGTGTAATACTGATAGTGATACACACTAACACAGTGATAGGCTATAGATAGTATAACTATAATCCTATCACATAATTAACTGACAGTAAGTAACTGTATGCTGTAAAAAGTGTCATGAAGATCGGCATACAAAACTATTCCACTGCAATATTGCAATGTGTATTGAAAACTGAAAACTCTTCTGTTGCTATAAATTTCTGGGTCATCAACGTTCACCTGTTCATGGTAGGCCACATTCGATTATTATGCATCATTCCGTTCTTGGAGAGACTGTCTTGATGGCTTCTCAGTTTCAGAAGACCCTAAACTGATGCAACAATGAAACTCACATCAGTGACCTCGTGTACGGTTAGAGATCAATGTTTTGATTGTGTACGTGACTACGAGATAATATTCACGAGTGGACTGAGGTCCAGCATTATTTTAACGGCAAACTGAACCAAGCTAAAGCTCATCATGAACTACATTTGCACGTCAACCATCAGTCAATAAAGCAAACTTGCATGAGAAGCCATAAAGTGCATATTGATCACACTTTGCAATGACATAAATATCGCAGAATTAATGTTCCGGTACCGAGAATCGTCGCCTCAAAAACAGGTCAGAAAAATGGAGGACGGCTAGGGATTCATTAGGGAGGGATATAAACGAGTGCATTTTGACGTGATTTAGTGCATGCATAAATAAGATCCTTATTGATTAATGTGCACAGAAAGATTTTGCAAACAACAAACAATTCATATCAACAATTTACCTTATTGTCTTGATGACTTTCTCATTCATGGGACGTCGCTGTTACTAAGTCCGTTTTGCGGTTTCCCTTCTTTGTGCTGCTCGCACCTGTAAACCGGAAATTACGTTATCATTTGCTGGTTTTCTCGTTCAAGGCCAAATCTCAAACCAGTAATTTTCAGTACAAATGACTAATACCATGAAATATTGATAACAAATATAGTGCAGACATTGTTAATATATATTTTTTAATTGTTCGAAATCAGCACCTGTTTGTTTATATATATAATTCTACGAGGAAAAGAAAAATTATGTTTTCTAGACTTATTGAAAAGGAACTTCCGGTTGCACTATGTTCTGACATTATTCGCGGGAACTGCGAGTAATTTGTGATCGACTTCGTAATTTTACATAACTGTGTAGGCCTAGTGTGGATACAATCTGGTTGAAGAAGACTACATTTCTGCAAACAGACGAAAGAATGGAAACCCAATTAGTAAATGGATCTCATCACTTGGAAAACAACATAACTGTTAACGTCAGAAAAACGAAATCGGAGTTCCCTTTTTCTCCACGAGAAGGATGTGTAGCTTGTGGCTTTGGACAGAGTTATGTGTACGTCTTCGGAGGGGTCATAAAGAGCGACCATGCTGAACCTCAAGAGACAAACGAGCTGCTGATATTCGACACGGGTAAGTAATAGGCTATTTTAGTATCAGATCTGGAGATCGGTTTGGGGGGCCCCCAAAGATCGGTTTGGGGGGGGGGGGGGGGGGGGGGTTAATATTAAACTAATATAGTTGGCCCCATCCTGGAAGCCCTAAGGCCGAGAGGGATGTGCTACATCAAAGGACCTAGGCCTACTGCTGGTCTAGTCACCTAAGGAATGAATTGATGATCCATCTATTTCTGATTGAATAGTGACAACAGCAAAGTAACAGTAGAATGGATTAACTTTAACAAGACAGCAAGACTAAGAGTAAGAGAGCCTCAGTAGGACTCATGAATTTCATCATCAGCATCATTGACAAAAGTTGAAAAGAGTAGGTTTCCAGTTGCTTTCATTAAAATAAACAAACAAAGCAGTCCAAATCCTACAAAATTTTACTTTGTTTTCATGTTCACTCACTCACTCACTCAGTCCCATGTCCCAAAGGACGTAGGGGGGACATGAGAGAAGACGCAACAGCGATCTTTTTCCATGCTTCACGATCCTGTGTGGCTAGTAGGAGATGTTGCAGGGGTTGGGCGGTCCAGTCTTTGATGTTGTCAACCCACGATTTCTTTTGGCGGCCTCTTCTTCTCTTGCCCTCGACTGTTCCTTGCAGGATGGTTTTTGCTAGGGTGTTGTGTCTTGTGGTGTGACCAAACCACATCAGCTTTCTCCTCTTTATGGTGGAGAGCAAAGGCTCTTGGGGGCCCACACGCTTTTTGATTTCTTCTTTCACATAGTTATTGGTCTTGTGTTCTTTGTATGATATTTTGAGGAGTCTTCTGTGGCACTTGTTCTCGAATGCTTGGATTCTCCTCTCTAACTCTGCTGTCAGAGTCCATGATTCACAGCCATATAGGAGGATAGATATCACGAGGGATTTGTAAAGGTGGTATTTGGTGCAGAAGCTGATGTTGTTGCTTCTGATAATCCTCTGGAGTCTGACTAAAGCAGATGTTGCTGTTGCAATGCGAGCTTTCACTTCATTGTTTGATGTGCCATCTTTTGTTAGGATGGAGCCTAAGTATTTGAATTGGCTCACCTCTTCTAGTATTTCTCCATTCATCTTTATTTCCGTGATGTCATTACTCGCGCTGTTGACCATGATCTTTGATTTCTCTGTACTGACCTCCATGCCGTATGCGCTCGCTCGATCTGTTAAATTGTCTGTGAGGATTTGCAGTTCTTGTTTGCTGCTGCCCATGAGGTCAATGTCATCTGCAAATCTGAGGTTGCAAAGGGGTCTTCCACCAATGGAGATGGAAGTGTGGTGGTTTTGCAGTGTCTCTGTCATGATGTTTTCGAGGAAGAGGTTGAAAAGTACAGGTGAGAGAAGGCAGCCCTGGCGAACCCCAACCGTGGTCTTGAAGAACTCGCCCACGTGATTGTTTATGAAGACTGCACTTCTTGCGTTCTCGTACAGAGCCTTGATGACTTCAATTAGGCAGCTGTCAATGTTGAAGTGCCTGAGTACTTGCCAGAGGCCGTCATGCCATACCCTGTCAAAGGCCTTTTTGAAATCTATGAAGTTATGGTACAAGTCTTTTTGGTGTTGGAGATGCTTCTCTATCAGAATTCTCAGATTGAAAATTTGTTCCATTGTGCTGCGTTTTGGTCTAAAGCCCGCTTGTTCTTCTGCCAGGAGTTTTTCCGCTTGGTTTTTCAGTCTGTTGAGGACTACCTGCAGCATGATCTTGCTAGGATGACTTATGAGACTGATGGTTCTGTAGTTCTGGCATTGCTTAAGGTTTCCTTTCTTTGGCAGGGGTATTACAAGAGACTGTGTCCATTCTTTTGGCCATTCTTTGGTGTCGTGGATCTTCTGACAAAGTTCTGTGAATCGCCTTGCTGTTTCATTCCCTCCATTTTTTATGAGTTCAGCTGGGATGTTATCGATTCCAGGGGACTTCCCCTTCTTCAATTGTTTAATAGCTGCATCTACTTCACACCTTAGTATTGGTGGGTCTTTATCTTGGTGTTCAGGGGGTTTGTCAGAAACTATGTTGGTATCTGGGCGTAGTGGGTAGTTATACAATCCCTCACAGTATTCTGTCCAGCGTTGGAGGATGGCATTGCTTTCCGTTAAAAGATTTCCTTCTTTGTCTTCTATAACAGAGGCTTTAGGCTGTGTGGTTTTCGTTAGTGCTTTCAAAGTGTCGTAAGCTGTTTTGCTGTTTCCCTTGGCCATTCCAGCTTCAATGTTGTTGCATTGTTCTTCTATCCACGCTTCTTTGGCTTCTCTCATCTTTTTCCTCACTTCTCTATGGCTATCCATGTATTTCTTGTAAGCTTCTTGACTTGTGAACTTTTGTTTCTTAAGTTCTCTTCTTTTGTCGCAGAGATCAAGAACCTCATTTGTCACCCAGGGTTGTTTCTTTGTTCTGCTTCTTCCTAATGTTTCTTCTGCTGCTGTCGTTAGCACTTCTTTGATGTTGTTGGCCAGTGTGTCCACATCATTGTCGATGGCTGTGAGTGCCGCGAACTTTCCTCCAATGTTGGCTTGGAAGATCTCAACCACTGTTGGGTCTTTGAGTTTTTCCAGGTCGAATCTTATGCGTGGGCTTTTTGGCTGGTGTTTTGCTTTCAGTTTCAGCCTGATGGTGGTAAGTACAAGGTCGTGGTCACTGCCAATGTCAGCTCCTGGGAATGTTCTTGTGTTTGCCTTGTTTATGCTGGATTTGAATCTTTGGGGTGACAGAATGTAATCAATTTGATTATGAATCAGACCATTTGGTGAGTGCCAGGTTGATGTTCTGGATGGCTTGTGAGGGTGGAGTGTGTTAGCCAAAGTCAGTTTGTGCTTCTTTGCGAATTCCAGCAGCCGCTGTCCTCTGTCATTTGTTTCTCCCAGTCTCTTTTTTCATGTTCAAGTTGGATAAATTTGTGTGTGACTGTGAGATCATTAGGCTGTAGAGTGTAGTCTGTACTACTGTAGATGTAGTATGTTATTGTTACTGATGTGCCCTCAAGTTTTAATTCTGCTTTGATTTATTAAGACCAGATTATAGCAGAAGGCTGACTTGTTAAAATTATAAACCTCCCTTAGCAGTTTGTTTAAAACTCAAAATTGAATAAACTTCACATTTTTTCAACTTCACATTTTTAGCTTTTACTAGTTTTAGTTACCATAACACTAACTCAGTAACAGCGCAAGTTCTAGTTTGCAAAGTTTGATGTTCACTTGAACTTTTTGAAGCTGAAGACTTAATTCAAGTTGTTGAACCTTCTGTCTTTTTTGTCTTTTTTAACTTAAGTGTTTGTTTTTTATGGGTTTTTAAAAATCTTTTCTAAGTTCAGAAAAACCTACAACCTACATTAGTTTGACGTGGTAATTGGTAAGAATTCCTAGCGTACTGATGACCAGCTGCCTTCAGCTAGTATATTATAATTTGATATTAATTTCTTTATTTAACTATAAAAAGTAAAATAGCAAACGGAGGTGGTCATGTGTGAGTCTTCTGGTGACCTTGTTTGTTAACCCTTGCTAAGACAGATTGAGAATTTTATGCCTTTCTGCCTATACAAAAAAAAAAAAAAAACAGTAAAAATTTGTAGAATTTAATAAATAAAAGGGAAATAAAATCCACTACTGGGACTAGTACAGTAGTAGTACTACTATTAGTACTACTACTAGTAGTACTATTTATTACTTTTGTTGGTCAAGTTCTGCTTTAGTTTCATTACTTTTAAAAAAGGTTTTATTGTTGACTAAAAAAAATTATGAATGTTATTGCATGATATCGTGTAAACAAAGGGTGAAACTGAACGAAATCAGGGTATCATTGATCACTGACACTGGTAATACTAGTGATAAAGTATTAAGTACTTTTGTGGGACAAATTCTGATTTAGTTTCAAATTCATTACATGGAAAAATTTTTTTTATTAATGTTCAGTTGTTTTTTCTTTCAAATTTATTAACGTTATCGCACGACATGTAATGGGTGAAACTGAATGAAATCTGGGCATCATTGATCCAGTGCTGGAATTGATGGTTGACTCTTGAATCGTGCAGACTCTGAAAGCTGGCAGAAAGTGGCGGCATCTGGATCAGTGCCCCCACCCAGAGCGGCGGCTTCGCTGGTGGCAGTTGGACAGAACCTCTACCTGTTTGGGGGACTGAGCCACCAGAGAGGCTGGCTAGATGACCTCTTCGTCTTCAACACAGGTATGGTTTTTCCAGCACCATGTGCTGCAGTGTAAAGAGTAACTGAAATGCGAGTTAAAAATGATTTCAATGAAGGGTCAATAATCTGTCATGCTAAACTTGTCTGAAGTAATAAGTAGAGTACAAAAGACTGCATAGAGAGTCAGAAAATAAGATTGATACTGGGATGATAGTAAGACAAGAAATAAAAGATTGGAGGTGTTAAAACAGAAAGTGAGAAATAAACATTATAAAGCCACATTAGACTGAAGGCTTTGAATTGATTGGCCAAGGAAAAAAAAGGATACATTATATATCACTATATATATATATGCATGGCTGTGGAGTTTTAAAGGAATAGACGTGTAAACAACAGAGTTGTATTGTGGAATAACTATGGAGAAAAGTCCGATTTTGTAGGAATATTAATTTATTAACATCATGTCATTGAAGAATTTTGTGACAATTTATTAGCAAATAATGAAATATCTATTGTATTTTAAATCTATTTCATGTAATTTATGATGGCAGAACAACCTTGACCAATTTGCTTTTTGTGTATAATAACTAAATTATTATAGTGTTAGTATTACTTACTGGAACAAAAGATCCATGGACCCAGAAAAAGCCACAGCTAAATTTTTGAAAACTATTTTTGGATAGAAACACTAAAACCGATTTGTGAGATGAAACTAAATAACTGTTCTTCAGTAAAATCATATAGTATGTGAGAAGATAAACTAAACCTGTTTCATTTGGTATTTCACTATATTTATCTAATAATAACCTTTTCATGGCAATATTGGATTGTATCAATACTACCATGAAATGATGAATGAACAGAATGTAAACAACAAGTGATTGACCAGTCTGACAATTCTCTTATTATGATGCATGCAGACAGCAAGACGTGGAGGGAGGTGGAGAGCAAGGGCACCAAGCCGCGTGCCCGGGACAAGCTGCAGGCCGTGGCTGTAGGACCCAACATCTACTACTTTGGCGGCTTTGGACCCAAAGTGGCACCAGAGGAGGTCAGCCCTTAGTTAGTTTGCCTTGAATGTTGTAAATCACTTCAGTAAATTGAGAAGCATACTTTCTAGAGTGTCATCAACCGTTGTAAAAAGTAATTACATGTATTCCAGCACCCCGTCTGACCCCCTGCAAAAAACAACCAAACAAACAAAAACAAACAAAATCCTCTTATATTTGCTGAGACACTTAAAAAATAGTTAGACCTATCATCACCCCCAAAAAAGCAACAAGCAAAAAACAACGAAAACAAAAAGGAATGACCAAATAAAAGGTGTTACTTTGTTGTCAAATATTAATGGAATTATGCGCTAATGTGAAATGCGTGTGTACACTTCGACACAGAAACAGACACACACACACAGACACACACACAAACACACACACACACACACACACACACCAGGGTTCGCGATAACCGGTAATTGTCGGTATTTTACCGATTGTAAACAGGGAATACCGAAAATTTTCGAAGCAGCCGGTACCGCGTACCGATTCTGTTTGCCTGTGACGATTAGATTTCCGTCTAAAAAAAAAAAAGTCTGAAGTGACGTTTTCTGACAGTCTGTCATGCGCCTGTACTGTGCTTACGCACCTACCCTTCCTACCCCTTCCGACGAACATCTTTGGCGCCAGCCTCATTTAATTAGCCTAGCACGCAGAACAGCAGGCTTGACTGTGAAAGAATAGAGCTTCGCGCTCTTCTCGGCATGACAGTGACTTCCATTCACAATGAGTAAATGGGGCCTAGATTTATTTATTCTTTTAATCTTTTATATTGAGGATAATGGAATAAGCACTCCTGTGCTTTTTAACATCCAGTCCCCGTGTGTATGCAGTTTTGTAAATGTCATCTGTTCCCACCGGCACACGACGGCCGCTCTTACGACGGAGGGTCTATGACTATGAATTTGCGCGTTGCTTTGAGAGAGAAGAGTCGAAAAACTAAATCTAAATTGAACGAAAGATCTAGATGAGCGCTAAGCATAGAAACAAGAAAGAAGAATATAAGTCACACGAATGATGCCATGCAAAACAACAGACTGACACAGATGGTGACACAGGCGCTAGAAAAAAAATCCTATTTCCTGCGTGGCTTCGTGCCCAAGAAGCGAGTGGCAGCAGCACGGCAGTCAAAATCTGAGAGATTCGCGTTCAATTTAGATTTAGTTTTGCTGCCGAACAGTCCCCCCTCCCCCACCCCCTCACTGAATAGTTTTGTTTTGTTCACAGTATGTACCGGATTTTATTTTCAGGGGACCGATTTGGGGGGAGTAGGTCAAGATATCTCTGAAATGGCAACTCGCAGTACGGTTTTAAAAAATCCTAGCGCGAACCCTGACACACACACTCAATACCAATACTTTGTTATCTCAATTTAAAAAAAAAAAAAAAAAATGTGGGTTACAAGCCGTATATTTTTGGAATGATACAGTCCACAGTTTGTCATCTATAATGGTTCTTATATTTTTTATGTTCATTCACACTGTATCCTACTTTCATACTGTCATCACTGTAAAGATTTGGTACAAGCTCTGCATCCTTGTGAAAATCAGTTAACTTACGCTCACCTCACTCACACTCACGGTGACTCACCTCACTCACTCACAAGCACGATTGATCATATATTGATATATAACTTTATAGGTATTCTATAAATCTATTCAGTGAGTTCATAGTAAATCTCATATCCACACTGATATGAGAATGTTAGATAAATATACTTTTGATCTGATAAAGGTTGTTTTTTTGTTTGTTTTTTAATTTGCTAGTTTAATTTTTTTCTTTTTTATGTTAATTTAAAGTATCACCAGTAATATCAGGCTAAAAAAAAAAAAGCTGGTTTTCAGGCAGTGTCTTTTGGTTCATACCATGCTAATGTAGATCGTGTGTGTGTTACCCAGATGGATGAAGACTGGGAAGATGAAGATGATGAAGAGGACGAGGATGATCTACCAGAAGCTCAGCAGCAAGAGGGGGCAGAGTTTGGCTGGTTCAACGACCTCTTTGTACTGGACACAGGTGACTTGTCTACACGTGCTGTTGTTTTTCTCACTCTGTAATTTACCAAGATATGTTGGGGGGGGGGGGGGGGGGGAGTTGACATTTTTGTGACTATATTGTCAGGTAGTGGAGGACTAAGTGCATTAGCAATTATACAGTATATATTTTAATTTGTGTTTTCAGAATATTGAACACTTTTGGTTATGTACAGTCTAAAGGCAAGCAAGAGCAAAGAGAGACAACTGCATAACGGAAGAGGAGTTTTCCCTTCTGAAACTCTATTTTGTACGTCTTGAATATGCAGATTATGAAATTCAACGAAAGAGAAATAGTACAGGCACAACTTACTGTATAATATTTCATACCGCATGTGTTCCAGATTTGTAATAAACACACCTATGTATTGTTTAGTCTCTGAAGTGGAAGAGATGTCTTTTTTCATATGAAAGCAAGGACATATTAATGTAATTATCACCACCCATGCTCATTAACTAGTTTTTCTTTGGATATCATAGTATGGGTTTTATGCCAAATGACATGATGTAATTTTATAGTCCTGCTTCACTTATAGATATTTACAGTCCACTTCAAGAAGTTTGATAAAAGTTTCTGATGAGCATTTTCCCAGTGCTGCCTCCTCTGTTGGAAGTTTACTGACAAAGTGTTCTTTTTTTTCTTTTTTTCCTTTCTTTTTTACTGACAAAGTGTTGTAAGCTTGAAAGGAAACAGCCAATACTCATGCTCTTGCATAGGTTGCTTCCCATTGAGTTTTGCATCGATGTAGTAATCCCTGTAAATCTAAAATTTGCTAGAAAACCCATGAGTTTGAATGTTGGGATAAAGAGATGTGTTTATTGTGTACCATACTGTTTCTTTATCTTTATGCTGTATTATCTCTTTTGCTAAGCAGAATAACATCTTTTTTTTCAAATTAAAAAATCTTTTTTTATTCCCAGAGAAAACTTCTTTGATGGTTTGTGATGGGGTATAGTCCCTTTAAATTGGAAACCTCTACAAGGACTCTGATATCAATCAAGCCTGATGAGCCAATCACTTCTTTGCATAGAAAATAGGTGGAAAAGGGGCAAGTAGAGCAAAAGAAAAACAACAAGACATGGATTGTTCTTGTACCATGAACATGAGTGAATCAGTGTGTTACAACACTGAATCTTGATCAACATATATTTATGTAAATATAATATAATATTATTTCCAGTCCAGTGTAGAAGGCAAAGCTGTACAGTATAACACTAAAAGAGTTTTTCTCTCTGTGACGCAGTGAACGGTCAGTGGACCCAGC
Source organism: Stramonita haemastoma (assembly GCA_030674155.1). Lineage (NCBI taxonomy): Eukaryota > Metazoa > Mollusca > Gastropoda > Neogastropoda > Muricidae > Stramonita > Stramonita haemastoma. The sequence goes on from CM060328.1 coordinate 63,658,330, forward strand.
CCATACAGAAGAACCTGGGTGTGCCCACACCGCGTGCTGCTCACGGGATGTGTGCTGTGGGCTCCAACCTCTACATCTTTGGGGGGCGTGACTTCGAGGATCGGCAAAACGACCTGCACTGCTTCGATGTTGGTGAGTCTGTGAAACATTGGGAGATGTGTGTGTGATGGAGGGGGAGTATTTGTGTGTGTGTGAGAGAGAGAGAGAGGAGAGAGAGAGAGAGAGAAAATATGTGGTTTGTGGGTAAGAGTATGTGTGTGAGAGAAAAATGAGTGGAGTTTGTGTGTAAGAGTATATGTGTGTGAGAGAGAAAAATATGTGTGTGAGAGAGAAAATATTGATGTGGAAGAAAATGTGTGGTTTGTGTGTAAGAGTATGTGTGAGAGAGAAAAATATATGAGTGTGGTTTGTGTAGAAGACTAGTATGAGAGAAAAATATGTAAGTGTTGTTTGATTATGTACTGTTCAATACAGGGCTGTATAGTGACTTCTGAAACTTTGGAAAAGTCCTAGAAAAATTAGAAAACTTTGGGGGGGCAGACCTGAAAAAAATCAGTTTTGGACCTAAACAGTCTGAAAAAGTTTTGCCTTTTTTTTTTTATATCCAAAGCAAGTTCATCTGTCTGCTTAAAAAGCAAAGAAGTGTTTGTCATCTCAGAGTCTGATGAATCAATATGAAAGTCGTTTGTGCCCACATGGACAGGCAGTGTCTAGAATTTTACTCAGAATGATTGTCATCAATCTAAATGCATGAGCATGCGTGCACACACACACACAACACACACACACACACACACACACACACACACCACACACACAACACTACACACACACACACTCTCTCTCTCTCTCTCTCTCTCTCTCTCTCTCTCTCTCTCTCTCTCTCTCTCTCTCTCTCTCTCTCTCTCTCAGCCTGTGTAGTTTGGAAATAAAATTTCTTTCAGTGGGTGTGAAAAGCAGCTCCAATGCCTGTAGTGTTTGGTGTGTGTGTGTGTGTTTTGGACAGTGAGTTTCAAGTGGAACTTGGAGCTGAAGCCTCAAGGGCAAGTGCCACAGCCCCGGTCCTTCCACACGGTCAGTGCTGCAGGGCAGAGGGTGGTGGTCATCGGGGGCAGAGGAAGAGACAACGCCCACTTTGCCGATGTGCATGTCTATGATTGTGGTGAGTCTGTTTCCACAAACTTCCAAACTGGGTAATGCTGTGACACTGTGGGTGATGTTTGTTTTGAATTCAAATTCTATTATTTTGAGGATGATGAATAAGGACGCATGTGCTGTTTTTGCATCCAGTCCCCCATTTGGTGTCTCACAGACAGGTATGGAAGCCAAGAGGTTGTGGCAAAGTGCTTTGATGTTCTGGAACCAGGGTTAATCTTGTCCGTGTTTAGTGGACTTGAAAGGGAACTTTTCTGATTTTCCAGGTCTCTGATTATACCCTGTTATATGGCAGGTAAAATCAGTCGCATGTCTCTATGTGTGAACCTCATAGCTCTAGCTGAGGAACAAAAAACAAAAAGAAACTGTTACATGTCGATAATATCTGATGTGCAATATAAAACTGAAATTAAACAATGTAGTTCATTATTACTGTACTGTCATGGGATAAAATTCTTTGACAGTTTTCATATTTTCTGTGCTTGCAGCTACTGAACAAACACCTTTTGAAAAAAAAAATTTTTGATTGTCCTTTTTTTTCAAGTTTAAAATTCTACAATTTGCTCCAAATCTGAAAAATTATTCGTCCCAGTTTGTTTTGAATTTGTATACTGCTTCAAGCCGCAGCAAATTTCTGTGCATGAAATGCTGTCTGCTTTGATTCTTTCTTCATATTTTTGTTTGTGTGTGTGTCCAGGATTCTCTGGTAAATATTAGATCTCTTGCCAAGGAACAGTTAGGAGGGAAAAAATGAGAAGTTAAGTCAAATTTTTATTTCCAGATGGTACATTGAATAAGCATTAATTTGCTTTTTTTCATCAAGCCATCTATCTAGTAGAGAAAAGAGAAAAAATAAACATTTCACTAATATTGTGTAACTAACATGATTCAACAGCCTCCATGGTTTGTGTGCAGAGAAAAGCCAGTGGCTGCAGCCTCATGTGAAGGGGGATGTTCTAGAGGCCAGAGGTCAGCATGTGGCGGTGGTGGTGGGGGAGAAGCTGGTGGTGTTTGGGGGCACAGGGGACTTCTGCGCAGACACCATGCAGTGCAGGCGCTTCTACACCGACACCTTGATCCTCTCCACTGGTCAGTACACACACTGGGGCCTCTCTTTGCCTGAGCTCTGTGTTGGTGTCCACAGTGTAAAGACTGTTGTAGAATGCCTTATCAAACAAAAGGAAGAGAGGTGGGGGGCGCAAAGAAAACAAGCTATTTAAAATAAATAACAGCTCAGTATTTATTTGGAGGAGAAAAATAAACTCATTAAACAATAGCAGAAGTAGGCTACTGCATATTAGAAGGAACAGGTGACTTATTTTTGTAAAAACTGCACACAGGTGTCATGTTAAGACTTTTATCTCCAATGTCAGAATGTGGCTACCTTAATTTTGGGCAAACACTGTTGTGTGTGCTAAAATATCACCATTGGTGAACCCCTGAACAAAAAAACAAAAACAGAAAAACTAAAGTTAACAAAACAAACCAAAAAAATAGAATTTCAAGAAAATCTCATAACTTGAAACAGGAGGAAAAAGGCTTTAGATCTACCCCATGAAAACCCACAGGACTGCATCTAGCTGGAAGACCACGAGTTGTAACAGGAAGAAAAGGCAGAAGAACTGAAACACAATAGTTGTGAGGTTTACTGGCCTGAGTTGCCAGTAGTTGGCTGCTTTTTTTTTTTTTTATAGTAAATTGACATGTAGGAAATCTTTATAGATTGTTCACTACACTGTTGTGAAGCTCTCACTACGTGAATTTTGCTGTTGATATCGCAAATGGTGGGGGCTGAGCTATGATACGATTTTCATTTTGCAGAGATGTAATTTCTAAGCACTGTTCTGTTGATGGTTGCAGAGGAGCTGTGTCAGGGAGGCAGCACCACACCAGCACTCAATGGAAGCGGAGATGTGTGATGGCAGCGGAGATGTCTAACGGCCATTCTGTCGACCTCAGCATGCATAAGTCCTTCCCTTCCCTGCCTTGTGTGGGACATTCTTGCCGTCCTCTGCAGTATCTCCATGTTAGAATTATTTTTCCAGGCAACACAGTATGTCAGCAACTGTCAGGGTTCTGACAGTCCTGTCAGGTTTTATCAGTTCAGGGATGATGGGAGAGGGAAGGGCACAAGGCCAGTATTTGCACAAATGTCCTGGAGTTTTGACAATTCTGGTGCTAGTCTGCAAATCTGTTAGTGCTTTTTTTTTTTTTGGTCTCAAAATGCACATAATTTCACATTAATTTTGTCGCCTCTAATTGTGTTATGGTGTGTATAAGGTGGGTTTTTTTTATTCTTGTTTTGAAAAATCAGTCTGTGGAAGAGACCTTTTTCTCCCTTGAAAACACACAACAAGCTCAGCAAGCAGCGCTGTTTGAAAAAGACCAGAAAAACGATCATGTATAGCAGCCCGTTAAAATTGATAAAGGTAAAAAGGTGGTCCAGTCCATGGTTAGATAACAGTTCACTCTGTAGCCTCATGATTTTTTTTTTTAAGTAAAGCAGAAATATTCTAAGAGCAACTAGTATATGTAGTAAGGTCCTTTAGATGATCTTAGAAAGTGTGTGCAGGGCTTTTGATTTTTCATCACACTGTGTGAATCACAACTTTAACATTGAAGTCACCTAGGCAGGAGCGCGCACACACAGACAGACGCAACAGCTAAGGAACGGGACAGACTGCTCACTATGAGTATGTTAGGTAAGGCAGGGGAGAAACTTCAGATTATTTCAGTCTGCTAGTTTGAAGAATTGGGGTCAGCCTTGTTGCAGTCCTGATCAAAATTCTATGGAACATGATCATTTATTTGTGTGGACAAACTCTTACACAATACCTAACATGTCTTGGGAATGGAAGATTTGGGAGAAAGCCAAGAAGTCTGACATGGTTGTTTTTGGGTTTTTTTTAATCATATTTATTCTATTTATTTATTCTTTTATATCGAGGATATTGGAATAAGCGCTCGTGTGCTTTTTTACATCCAGTCCCCTTGTGTATGCAGTTTTTGTAAATCATGTCATCTGTTGGACCGGCACACAATGGCCTACTCTTAGAAAAACAGAACAGGATTTAATGTGTGCGCAAGATGTTCTGCGTGCGTTCGCACACAGGGCCTCAGTTTATAGTCTCATCCAAAGGACGTTTGGGGGGAGTGAAGTCAGCACTGATGGTAACTCCAGGAGAAAAATCCCCTAGAACGGGAATCAAACCCGGGTCGTCAGTTTGTTTGCACGTTTTTGTTTTGAAGTGTCAAACAGAGGTGAAGCTAGGGAGGTCAAAGTGTCCACATTTTTGTTCTGCAGGATCCTGGTGGGTTAGATGATTAGTAGTTGACCAGAAAGGAGAGCTTCCTCTGTTCATTTTGGTGTGCCTCTTTCATAGAACAGTGTGTTGGGGTTCAGGCTCCTGATGCTTCTACTTTCCTTACGACTCTTTAGTGTTTTTAAGCATGTATTTTTTATATCCCTGTTTTGATTATTATGATTTGTACAAAGGATTGACATTGTAACTTAATGCATTTTTCAGCCCTGTATTTTATTCTCGTGTTTTGATGATAGAAATGTGTACAAAGAATTGACGTTATAACTTAATGCATTCTTTAACCATGGATTTTATTCTGGTGTCTGGATGATAAGGATTTGCTGTGGGGGAAGTATTCAGGTCGTGAGTTTTAGCTGCTGGATGAGTTTTCAGATGACAAGACATTCTATGTTCTAGAATCATTCCGTGATTTGTGAAGTCATTTTCACCCAGACTGAAGATGCTTCACACCTCAAAGGAGTTAGATAGTCGGATGAGAATGCAGATTCACAGCAGTGCTGAAGTGGATAGATTTAGCTATAGACACTGCAAGCTGCTCAGAGAATTCTAGTGAACAACAGCGCTTTCATGCTTGTTGTCCTTTTCCATCTGACTGAAGCATATCTACATTGAAAAATGGAACATTTGGGTTCATTTGTTCAATTTTTTGTAAAAAGCTGGTTTGCAATCATATCAATGAACTACAGCCATAGGAAACAGTACTTTTAAATCTGAAAATATAAAAGTTCTTGTGACTAAGTACGATTTAAATATGGTTCAGAATTTTTTTGTTTTGAAATTAATTTGACAGCTTTGTCAAGATGGGGCTCTGGTAGCTGAGTTTTATTCATTTGCATTATTTTAATTTGGGCAAAATGTTCAATATGGATACATGTCGCTGAATATGTAGCAAACATGTAATTTTTCTCAGGCACTAAAAGTGTACATATTGTAAAAACAAAAAAAAAAGAGAAAAAAAAAAGATGGTGCTTTAAATTGAATGAATTTTCTTTGTTTGAGAAAGGTGTGTGATCCTGACAGCAAGTATGTTATGCACTGACAGTGAGGGAAGTGTTCAGTGATCCACTCTGTCTGTTCTACACACAGGGATCAGGGAAATAAAATTGTGTTGCATCTAACTGGCATTTGTGTGGTGTGACATGTGATGCATGTAGACTGTTTTTATGCTCCATACATTCTATCATGTGTGTGTGTGTGTTTGTGTGAATGAGTGTGTGCTCGTGTGTGTGTGTGTGTGTGTGTACATTCGAATTTGCTGTTTTCTAAAACTATTAATTGTCATTGATTGCTTGTGTGTTGTATAGGTAGAACACAAGTGTTTTGATTTGTTTGTGCAAGATACAGCGCTACATTAATTCCATGTTTTTCAGGTTTTTTAAAATAAAACTGAATGTCAGTCATTTGGATGAGACTATAAACCGAGGCCCCATGTGCGAACGCACACAGATCTTGTGCACACATTAAAACCCCGTTCCGCCTTTCAGAAGAGTAGGCCATTGTGTGCCGGGAGGAGCGGATGACAATTTTTTTTTTTTAAACAAGCATGCACATGAGTCGTGTTTAGACACCATCCTTGAGGAAAGGTTTGTGCATTATTTCTACACCACCAACACAGCAACAAGGTTTGTGCATTACTTCTACACCACTTACACAGCAATAACAATAAAAGATCAAGTCACAGCATCTAACCTCACGTCAACCATTTCTGCCTGTTCTACTGTATAGAGATAAACAAACGTGCCTATACACGCATGCACGCACGCCTATACTTCACTTTGAGAACAGCCATAGTATTTCCAATGAAATGCTGCAAAACCGGGACCATCAGCAAAGAAGATGCTGCCATCTATAACGCCAGCTGGTCAGGAACATGAGTACCTCAGTCATGGAAAGAGGCTACAACAATCCCAATGTACAAGGGAAAAACAGACAGCTACAGGCCAGTAAGTCTGACCAACTGTGTTGGGAAGTTTTAGAGAGGTTCATGAACAGCAGACTGACCTGGTACCTGGAGAAGGAGGAGATCATCTCTGACAGCCAGGCTGGATTCAGACAGCACAGATCCAGCAAGGACCAGGTTGCTTTTGTTGCTCAAGAAATTGAAGATGCAATCCAAGACAAGAAGCATACTATTGCAGTATGGATAGACCTTGAAAAAGAATTAGACATGGTTTGGGAAAATGGCCTGAAACTTCAGATGCATCTGCATGGGATCACAGGCCACATGTACGGCTGGATCAGCCAGTACCTTACCAAGAGAAAGGCCTGGTGCAGAAATGTCCAGAGCAGAGAGAGGCTATAAAGGGAGGTGTTTCACAAGGCGGTGTACTCTCCCTGACACTTTCTCCTCTTCGTGAACGACATCATGGGTGACATCCAAGCAGGGATTCATGATGCAGTATATTTTAATTATGCAGATGACCTGGTCATCTGGTGTTCTGAGCATGTGAGAAAGTACTTACACTAGAGAACATAGAAGAGACCTATCCAACACATGCATTCACTAATGGATCAGCAGAAGACACTACCAAAAGTGGAGGCGGCGGTCTTCATTTAATTATTTAAAGATGGTACAGATATCCGCCAGTCAGTGCCAACTGGAAAGTTCTCAACAAACTTCAGGGCTGAAGCAGATGCATTGTTGACAGCAGCCAACACACTCTGTGCCAACAGAGAGGCAATTCAGAATTCAGCCCAGAGTATCCTCTCAGATGCACTGTCTGTGCTTCAGACCATTGAAAACTCACAGAACAAGGAACTTAACGCTTTTGCCTCTCCCTTAGTGTCCTACAACAGTCCACTGAGCATACAGTCATCCAGTGGCTTCCTTCACACTGCAGCATTCAGGGCAACGAGGAAGCTGACTAACTACTGGTAAAGGTAGGAGGTCAGATGTCTCAAGATGAGCAGGAGGCGACGTAGGAAGAAGCAAAGACAATATTGTGAAGGAAAAGCAAAGGAGAAGATGGCTTCAGCAGCACCCTAATTTTAACAGTAAGGATGACTACTGCCTCCTGCCCAAAGAAGACCAAGTAACCAGTGTGAGGCTGGGGACTGGACACTGCAGACTCGGACATCACTTTTTTTTTTTTATCCAGTTCCACATTGGAGATTCTGAGGCGTGCCCCTGTGGCACTTCTCCCATGACAGTGGAACCGTCCTCCAGACCTGTCCAACACACCAAAACCTGAGCGCCTATTCAGGCTATTGACCTGCTGATGGGTATTGTTGTTGCTGTTATTATTATTATTATTATTATTATTATTTATTATTATTATTATTATTATCATTATTTTGTATCGAGGACAATGGAATAAGCACTCATGTGCTTCATATACATGTAGTCCCCGTATGTATGCAGATTTTGTAAATATTGCCATCTGTTCCCACCGGCACTTAATGGCCTACTCTTACGAAAAGCGGAACAGGATTTATATTACGTGTGCGCAAGATGTTCTGCGTGCGTTCGCACACGGGGCCTCGGTTTATAGTCTCATCGGAAGGACATGTGGGGAGAGTGGAGGTGCAAGCTCTTCGGACCCCTGGAAGGTCTTCAGCGCGCGGCAGCATTTATGAGGGCCTCGGGAGTTAAGCTACAGTCTGAGCGTTCGACGAATAGCCTAGAAGTAAGCGCGGTCTGAATGCAATAGTGATAGCCTAGGTCTATAAAAATGGGAAAACAAACGAAAACTAAAGGTGGTGTGTAGCCTGTAATGTTAGGCTAAGGGAGGCCATCCTGCTTTCAATTTGTTTAGGCCTGGGCTACTGTTGACAGTTCTAAATCGCACAACAACAATGCGCTTGTTGTGTTTTCCCAAGTGTTATTCATTTGCACTGTTCTCTGTTATTTTATCCATGGTCCAGACTATACATGGCGGTGGAAAAATTACTGTTTGCACTTACAATCTTTGGAACGTCATGTTCAGTTGGGAAATCAGAATGCGACACATAGCGACTATGGTAAGAGGACTAAGACTAGCACTGAAACTGGTGATCAATTCAAGTGACACTCTCCGACTCACTCGATGCACTGTTCCGCTTTTCGTAAGAGTAGGCCATCATGTGCCGGTGGGAACAGAAGACAAAATTTACAAAACTGCATACACACGGGGACTGGATGTAAAAAAGCACAGGAGTGCTTACAACACACACACGCGCGCGCGCGCACACACACACACACACACACACACACACACACACACACACACACACACACACACAGAGGTGTACACTTTACAGTTTACTTATACCTGGCTGGTTTCAGTATAGATGTGTATCAGATAGAGTGAGAGAGAATGTGTGTGTGTGTGTGTGTGTGTGTGTGTGTGTGTGTGTGTGTGTGTGTGTGTGTGTGTGTAGGCTAATTTCTGTGTGTGTGTGTGTGTGCAGGGTGTTTGTGTATGTGTGTGTGTGTGTGTGTGTGTGTGTGTGTGTGTGTGTGCAGGCTAATTTATTTGTAAATTCTATTAAAAATAATGAATTGCAAATTTTATTTTTTAAAAAAAAATGAATGTGCATGGTCATTACCATACTATGTACCTTTGATGTTGAACTGTCGCTGGTTCAACAAAACCACATGTATCTGACTGGTTTAGAGTCACCTTCCGAAGACTTGACACTTGGTTTGAATTACCCATTATACTGGGAAGAAAGGACAAGGTTGGAAATTGAACCTGGAACCTCCCAATTTTCTTGTTAGGCAGGTGAATGTCTAAGCCATTGTGATCCTCACCCTGCCACCAAGGTTCCTACTTTGAATGTTGTGTTTCAATACTGTTGTTCCATGCAACCTGTGATGATGTGTTTCAATACTGTGTTCCATGCAACCTGTGATGATGTGTTTCAATACTGTTGTTCCATGCAACCTGTGATGTTGTGTTTCAATACTGTTGTTCCAGGTCAGGGATGTTGTGTTTCAATACTGTTATTCCATGCAGCCTGTGATGTTGTGTTTCAATACTGTTGTTCCATACAGCCTGTGATGTTGTGTTTCAATACTGTTGTTCCATACAGCCTGTGATGTTGTGTTTCAATACTGTTGTTCCATGCAGCCTGTGATGTTGTGTTTCAATACTGTTGTTCCATACAGCCTGTGGTGTTGTGTTTCAATACTGTTGTTCCATGCAACCTGTGATGATGTGTTTCAATACTGTTGTTCCATGCAACCTGTGATGATGTGTTTCAATACTGTTGTTCCATGCAGCCTGTGATGATGTGTTTCAATACTGTTGTTCCATGCAGCCTGTGATGATGTGTTTCAATACTGTTGTTCCATGCAGCCTGTGATGATGTGTTTCAATACTGTTGTTCCATGCAGCCTGTGATGATGTGTTTCAATACTGTTGTTCCATGCAGCCTGTGATGATGTGTTTCAATACTGTTGTTCCATGCAGCCTGTGATGATGTGTTTCAATACTGTTGTTCCATGCAGCCTGTGATGATGTGTTTCAATACTGTTGTTCCACGCAGCCTGTGATGATGTGTTTCAATACTGTTGTTCCAGGTCAGGGACACAGCCTGTGATGTGATGTGGTGTTGTGTCTCAATACTGTTATTAATCATTAATGTTCCAGGTGAGGTGCGCAGCCTGTGATGTGATGTGGTGTTTCAATACTGTTGTTAATGTTGCAGGTGAGGACGCAGCCTGTGATGTGATGTGATGTGATGTTGTGTTTCAATACTGTTGTTAATGTTGCAGGTGAGGGACACTGCCTGTGATGTGATGTGGTGTTTCAATACTGTTGTTAATGTTGCAGGTGAGGACGCAGCCTGTGATGTGATGTGATGTTGTGTTTCAATACTGTTGTTAATGTTGCAGGTGAGGGACACAGCCTGTGATGTGATGTGTTGTGTCTCAATACTGTTGTTAATATTTCAGGTGAGAGACGCAGCCTGTGATGTGGTTGCACTGCAGGAGGTGCGGATGCACGCAGACAGGAGCGGGTCACAGGCCGACTTTCTGCAGCGACTGTTGCCGGGGTTCAACTGGGTGGTCACCCGTTTGGCGGATCAGGTGACAAAGCCTGACCTCTTCTCCTGGACAGGATGGGAAATGGAAGGTGGAGGGGGAGGGAGAGAACTAAGATTGGTGTGTGGTCAGAGCATCTTTCATCCGAAAAGAACTGATACAGTAACAGACAAAAACCAGGATGGATACTTTGGGTTCTCAGACTTTTTAAGCATCAGTTCAAAGATTTTTTGTTCATTGTTTTGGCTAGAGCTCTGAGGTATACCCATGGTAATATATCATTTTGTGTATGTGATTATTTTGACCATAATTAAGGTAGCTGCATTCTGACTTCAGGAACATCAAGTATCTGACATGAAGTACCCATCATGATTGTTTTCTCTAATAAAGCTGCTTTGACAAACTGTGTGGTGACTTCTTATTTTGTTTTTAAAATTTTTTGTGAAAAACAAAAATGCCTCAAAGAGCTTATTCAAGTTTGCTTTGGATGATTTTTTAAAATGAACTGTATGTCTCACCTGTACTCTTCAACCTCTTCCTCGAAAACATCATGACAGAGACACTGCAAAAACCACCACACTTCCATCTCCATTGGTGGAAGACCCCTTTGCAACCTCAGATTTGCAGATGACATTGACCTCATGGGCAGCAGCAAACAAGAACTGCAAATCCTCACAGACAATTTAACAGATCGAGCGAGCGCATACGGCATGGAGGTCAGTACAGAGAAATCAAAGATCATGGTCAACAGCGCGAGTAATGACATCACGGAAATAAAGATGAATGGAGAAACACTAGAAGAGGTGAGCCAATTCAAATACTTAGGCTCCATCCTAACAAAAGATGGCACATCAAACAATGAAGTGAAAGCTCGCATTGCAACAGCAACATCTGCTCTAGTCAGACTCGAGAAGATCATCAGAAGCAACAACATCAGCTTCTGCACCAAATACCACCTTTACAAATCCCTCGTGATATCTATCCTCCTATATGGCTGTGAATCATGGACTCTGACAGCAGAGTTAGAGAGGAGAATCCAAGCATTCGAGAACAAGTGCCACAGGGAAGACTCCTCAAAATATCATACAAAGAACACAAGACCAATAACTATGTGAAAGAAGAAATCAAAAAGCGTGTGGGCCCCCAAGAGCCTTTGCTCTCCACCATAAAGAGGAGAAAGCTGATGTGGTTTGGTCACACCACAAGACACAACACCCTAGCAAAAACCATCCTGCAAGGAACAGTCGAGGGCAAGAGAAGAAGAGGCCGCCAAAAGAAATCATGGGTTGACAACATCAAAGACTGGACCGCCCAACCCCTGCAACACCTCCTACTAGCCACACAGGATCGTGAAGCATGGAAAAAGATCTCTGTTGCGTCTTCTCTCATGTCCCCCCTACGTCCTTTGGGACATGGGACTGAGTGAGTGAGTGAGTGAGTATGTCATACATGTCTCAGTGGCTGTGTCACAGAAAGCTCTTGTCCTAGGGTGATCATCATTTCTGTGTGCAGGTCTGGCGGTGCTGAGCAGACTCCCCATAGGGACAGCCAGGGTGGAAAAACTGTCCAAAGTGCACGGTCCAGACTCGAACCAGAGGATTGCGTTGCATGTTCCAGTCCTCCTACCCGCTGGGGCCACTGTCAACATCATTGCTGTGCATCTCTCCTACCACCGTCAGCAGCAGTGTCAAAACGTCGCAGAAATATTGCAGTACATTGACAGTACGTTGGTTTTCCATATACAGAACATCTTAGGCACTTGTTGAAAAGGTTCCACCCTTTGGAAGAGTAGGCCATGTGTGCCAGTGTGAATTGTTGACTATTGACAAAATGGCATGGGCCTGGGGGCTGGATGTATGAAAAAAATCATGAGTGCTTTTTCCATTCTAGAAATGAAAGAATAAATAAACGCCTGTTCAAGGGAATTTTACCCTAGAGTTAAAATTAGCATTGAGTCCACTCCCCAAAAGTCTTTTGGATGTGACCAAGGCCCCATGTACAAACACATGCAGAACATCTTGTGCACACAGTAAAAACTCATTCGGCCTTTTGGAAGAGCTGGTCATTTTGTGCCAGTAGGAACGGATGACAACATTTTAAAAATTCATGCACACAGGTATGGTGTTCAGACTTCATCACTGAAGTTGAAGTGTGACTACCTTAATAGTGGGTAAAAATGTTTGCATATATGCAGAATTCTCATAGGAATACCCCCCCCCCCCCCTACAAACACGAATAACCCATAAAAAAACACACACACAACCACCACCACCCCCAGGAAAAAAAACACCCAACAAACAAAAATTTTACAAAACAAAACAAAAAACACCAAACATACTTGTAAACAAACAAACAAAAAAGAAACAATAAAAA
>CM060328.1:63676148-63693648 GCA_030674155.1 Stramonita haemastoma
GTGTCATTAAGTGATTTCCTGTTGTTAACTGGATTAAGATGTTCAACGGCACAAACCCTGTTAGAAATTATCAATAAATTGCATCGGATGCTGCTTTAGATCATATGAAAACATGATCCAAGTAGATAGCAAAAAATATATATGTGACAGTGCATGTAAAAATCATGGATAAGGGTAAAAAATCAGAAAATGAGATTATAGTGTCATGTGAAAGAAGAGATCATTCCAAACAAGACACAAAAAAAACAGATTTAATCATCTTCATTACTTTCTGAGATACAGGTGTTTGAGTCTCCTGGTGATTGGTGACCCTGTTTTGAGAAAAAGCCAGTTAAAGTTTGGCAAAACTCAAATAGCTCTCACTCTTTTTCCAACAGGAAAATATCAAAAAAAAAAAATGAAATAAAATACTTCCATGTTGTATTTGTTAATAATACTTGGGAATTAAGCAGAAAAAAAGAATGTAAATCTATCTAAAACTCAAAATAGATATGTTTAGGCCTAGTTGCTTTACCGACCCACAGCACAGAACTACAGCTGACGACTTATCTATGATTTTTGTGTGCAGCGTCACACATATCAATTGGATAAATAAAAATTCAGTGGAGACTGCCAATGTCAAGCAAGTACTTCCTTACCAAGTACAGTCTGTAGCGTTCAGTTCAACAGGAAGATTGCATGGAAGAGGGGGGTGAGGGGAGGGGGAGTTCTTATCTCTGTCCACTTTACAATAACCACCACTTAACGATGCAGCGCTGTTTGTCATTCTTCCTGGATATCCCCGGAGATGCTATTTGGCTGCCTAAATGGCAGGAGAGAAAAAATTTTATATATATATATGATATATATATATATAGATATAGATATAGATATATATATTGTATATATGAACATATGCAAAAACCTCATGATTGGTGAACCTTGGAGTTCTAGCCAAGGAACAGAAAGAAAAACAATCCTAAATTGATTGTTACAGCTGTGTGTCTGTGTGTGTGTGTGTGTGTGTGTGTGTGTGTCTGTATGTACATATACTTGTGCGTGTGGATACCGGATGTGTGTGTATGCACACAGATGTGTAATTAGGAAACTGGATGTTGGATATGAAGTTGGGTAAGAGGAGTCTTTTTCTTTTTCCTTTTTTAAGACAGGATTTACCTGTCACTGATTTGCTCCAGATAAAAATGATTTGTAAATTGTGAAACTGCATATTTGTTTTTGAGGATAATGGAATAAATACCTATCTGGTTGTTTTTTTTACATCCAGTCCCCTATGCATGCAAATTTGTCAGTTTTATCATCTGTTCCTACTGGCATACAATGGCCTTCTTTTCCAAAAGGGCAGAACAGGTGGTGGTGTGTGTGCGCAAGATGTTTTGCGTGCATCCACAGATGGGACTTCAGTTTACAGTCTCATCGAAAGGACTGTTTGGGAAATGAAGTCCCTACTGATGCTAACTCCTGGGAAAAAATCCTCTTGAATGGGCGCCTCAGTGGTGGCTCAGTTGTAGATTTAAACCCAGACCCTCTGATTGTGAGCACAACATGCAATGCTCTGACCACCATGTTTAAAGAAGAGGGCTAAATGTTTGATCCATGATGTCAGAGCCTTTGTCTGTGTTTTCCAATTTTGTGCTTGTTATGGGAATAAAGATTCTTTGAATGAATTTGATGTATGCAGTGTCTCATTGTATTTTTTGGCATGATCTCTTCCATCATCATCTTCTTTCCCTCTGTGTCTGTCTTTCCCTCTGTTGTTTCTTCATTCAGTTACTCATTCAAACTGCTTATATTGCGAGTCTGACTTTCCTTGTTTTTGGGTTAAAGCTCTGAGATTGTTGGTTTAGAGGTGACTGCCTGCCTAGAAAGCGAAAGGTCGGGTCAGAAGTGTGTGATAGTTCAAACCCCCGTTTGTTACCAGCACACAATGGCCTGCTCCTTTGACAGGCAGAACAGAGGTTTTAATGTTAGTCAAACAATAATTGGTGAAATGTTTATTTTTCTCTTTTTTTTTCGAGATAGATGGCTTGATGAAAAAAAGCAAATCAATGCTTATTCAATGTACCATCTGGAAATAAAACTTTGACTTTACTTTAATGTGTGCACAGGATGTTCTGCATGCGTTTGCGCACAGAATCTTGGTTTATTGTCTCATCCAAAGAAGATTTGGGGCAGTGGAGTCAGTACTGGTGTGAACTAAATGCAGACCATGCCCAGCCATCAGAGCACAAGACCACAACAATTCTCCTCTTCCTCATCTTGTTGCCAAACGCTCAGACATCAACCAGTGCTGTCTGTTACCTGAATGTCAATGCTCTGTGCAGCCATCATGCACCTTGCAAGTCAGGCCCAGCAGTGCATCCCACTTTGGTGTGGGAGATAATTGTTGTAAGTCCTTCTGGGAAAAAAAGCAGAAGAATAGACCAATAAGGAAAAAAATAGAAGAATGAGGTGACAGTAAGATAAAGAACAAAGCAGAAACAAAGAGAGGGATAAAAAAAAAAGAGGTAATTCCTAGCAGAGAGCTTCCAGGTGGGGATGCCATTAACACTAACAGGCCCACAGCATGCCATTGGTGAATTCTCCTCTTGGTGGAAAGATGAGACAGCAACGCTGGAGGCCGGGACAAAGTCTGGGGTCTGCCGAAGGCCCTCCAGGGGTCCACAGAGCCTGTCCCTCATCGGCGGCAGGTCAGTAGGCCAGATATCGGCCCTCACTGAGGTTTTGGTGTGTTGCACAGGTCTGGAGGAGGTGTTCCACTGTCATGGGAGAAGTGCCACAGGGGCACACCTCAGAATCACTGTTGTGATCTAGAACTAAATGCACATGTGATGTCTGAGTCTGCAGTGTGCAGTCCTCAGCCTCACAATGGTCACTTGGGCCATTGTGTACAGGAGGTAGCTGTCACCCTCACTGTTGAAATAGGGTGCTGCTGAAGCCATCTTCTCTGTTGCTTTTCCTTCACGATTGTCTTTGCGTCTTTATAGTTAATTCCTGCTCTTCATGAAACATCTGACCTCCTACCTTTGCCAGTAGTTAGTCACTTCCTCGTTGCCCTGGATGCTGCAGTGTGAAGGAAGCCACTGGATGACTATGCTCAGTGGACTGCTGCAGGGCAACAAGAGCAGAGGCGAAGGTGCTGAGTTCCTTGCTCTTCCAGTTCTGAATGGCCTGATCTTAAACACCACACTTGCGGGCATGCGTTTAAAAAAAACAACCTGTTCCTATCGGCATGAAATGGCCTACTCTTCTGAAAGGTAGAACGAGTTTTAACAAGTGCACGAGATGTACTGCGTGCATTCGCACATGGGATCTCGATTTATAGTCCCATCTGAAGGACATCTGGAGGGAGTGGAGTCAGTACTGATGTTAACTTCAGGTGGGAAAATCCCCTGGAATGGGCGCCTGGGTAGTGGCTTAAACATGGGCAGTCATATCACAAGCTGAACGCTCTGACCACTAGGCTATCTGCTCGCTGACGTTAATCTGATCTATCTATCTATCTATCTATCTATCTATCTATCTATCTATCTATCTGTCTGTCTGTCTGTCTGTCTGTCTGTCTGTCTGTCTGTCTGTCTGTCTGTCTGTCTGTCGTCGTCCGTCCGTCCGTCCGTCCGTCCGTCCGTCCGTCCGTCCGTCCGTCCGTCCGTCCATCCACCCACCCACCCGTCTGTCTATCTGTCTGTCTGTCTATCTGTCTGTCTGTCTCTGTCTGTCTGTCTGTCTGTCTGTCTGTCTGTCTGTCTGTCTGTCTGTCTGTCTGTCTATCTATTATCTATTTATCTATCTATCTATCAATCCCTTAGTCTGGCGACCGTAGGGGCACCCCTGAAGACTTGACAACCAGTTCCTTCCATTCCTCTCTCTGTTCTGCCTTTCTCAAAATTTTGTCGAGTTCTAGGCCTGTCCATTCACTGATGTTGTCCTCCCATCTCTTCCTTGGTCTGCCTCTTTTTCTTCCTCCTTGAACAGTGCCTTGCAGTATTGTTTTTGCAAGTCCCTTTGCTCTTGTGACATGCCCGTACCATTTAAGTTTACGCTTTACGATTGATACAAGGTTTTCGTAGGGACCAATGGTTTGCTGGATTCTGTTCTGCACATCTTTGTTGCTTATGTGGTCTCCGTAGGAGATGCCAAGGAGTCTCCGGAAGCATCTTATCTCTACCGCCTGTACTCTTCTCTCCAAATCAGCAGTCAGAGTCCACGATTCACAGGCATACAGGAATATGGATATGACAAGGGAGTGCTTTAGTCTGATCTTGGAGTTGAGTGAAATATCTTTATCTTTTCAGATAGTGTTCAGTGTTGACAATGCTGTTTTTGTCTGTGCAATCCTGCATACTACCTCTGGTTTGAACCCCTTGTCTGATACAATGGCTCCCAAGTACTTGAAGCTTTGAACCGTTTCCAGCTTCTGGTCATTGACCCTGATATCAGTGCTGATGGCCTTGGCGTTATTGGTGATCAGTTTGGTCCTCTATGCACTGATTTCTATGCCTGTATGTTTTAGAGGTTCAGGTGTTTTGTCAGGCTGGCAAGCTCCTGTTCTGATTCTGCTAGTGTCATCTGCGAAGCGGAGGTTTGTGATCATTCTGCCACCAATATTGACTGATCCTTTATGGTGTTCCAGTGCATCAGCCATGATTCTCGTAAGGAAGATGTTGAAAAGAGTGGGTGAGAGAAGACAGCCCTGCCTTACTCCAACTGTTGTTCAAAGCCACTCTCCAATGTTGCTCTCGTAGTACACTGCACTGTTGGCCTTGTACAGCTCCAAGAGTTTCAAGATTTTGATTTCAAGAAAAAAACAAAAAGAACAAAAAACATTCCCGTACAGAATATTAAACAATAATACTACAATCTACAGAGGTGGGGCCTGTGAAAGAGCTCATGACATCAACCACACACTCATTTCACATTGCAGTGATAATTATAATGTAATCCTGGTACTGTTCCAGTCCATTGCTGCACGTGCCTAAAGCAAGTTTTTCTGTTCAATCTTTGGGTAAATTAACACTGCACTGGCTTCCAATCCGTTCTCCTGGATGTCACGTAAGTTACACTACAAAAAGAACCCATGCGTTGATGCACACCGTGTTGGTCTTGTTGTTGGTGGTGGTGGTTGTGGTAGTGTGTTTTATTTATTTATTTATTTATTTATTTATTTATTTATTTATTTATTTATTTATTTATTTATTCTTCCATATCAAGGATAATGGAATTACGCACTCATGTGCTTTTTTACATCCAGTCCCCGTGTGCATGCAGTTTTGTAATCTTGTCATCTGTTTCCACGGCACACAATGGCCTACTCTTACAAAAAGTGGAACAGGATTTAACGTGTGCGCAAGATGTTCTGCGTGCGTTCGCACACGGGGCCTCGGTTTAAGGTCTCATCCGAAGGACTTTGGGGAGAGTGGAGTCAGCACTGATGTTAACTCCAGGAGAAAAATCTCCTCGACCGGAATCGAATCCGGGTCGTCAAATTGCCTGCGCAATGTTCTGACCACTAGGCTATCAGAGAGAGAGAGAGAGAGAGAGAGAGAGAGAGAGAGAGAGAGAGAGAGAGAGAGAGAGAGAGAGAGAGAGAGAGAGAGAGAGAGAGTCAAATAAAATAAAATAAAATAAATTTATTTCGAGGATAATGAATAAGCACTCATGTGCTTTTTTACATCCAGTCTCCGCCCTAATCAGGGATTACACCAGTTTAAGAACACCTCCAACTAACAACAATAATAAACCAAACAAGAAGGCCAAATCAACAAGAGAGTAATAAACAGAAGACAATATGTAAGGACAGAGGATACAATAGAACAACAAGGGCGCAATACAGTGAACTAAAATTGATAATAAACAATCAAATGATTATTTTAATAGAAAACAGAAACAAAGTGAAACCAAAAAATCGATAATAAGTAAGTGGTAATTAAAACAAAAACAAACAAAGTAAGAGAGAGAGAACGAGAGAGAGAGAGAGAGGAGAGAGAGAGAGAGGAGAGAGAGGAGGAGAGAGAGAGAGAGAGAGAGAGAGAGAGAGAGAGAGATCAAAATTTTTATTTCCAGATGATACATTGAATAAGCAATAAATTTGCTTTTTTCCATCAAGCCATCTATCTAGCAACCCCCCCCCCCCCTCCCAAAAACAACAACAACAACAACAACAACAACAAACAAACCCCAAAACAAACAAAAATAACCCCACCCCCCAAAAAAAGCAAAACGAAAAACGGAAAACCCCAAATCAAACCGAAGAGAGAGAGAGAGAGAGAGAGAGAGAGAGAGAGAGAGAGAGAGAGAGAGAGAGAGAGAGAGATCTACTGCTGTTAGAGGTGATGATTGGCTAGTGATGCACGTGAAATGATTTGTGTTCGCCCACAGAGGGCGCTGAAGTAGCTCTAACTGAACTGTCATGCGCACTTCACTGATTGGTCAGTTCCAGGCCTGGGCTAGCGGTGACTGTCAGTCCCTGCCGTGCCTCAGCTGGGCAAGACGCGTTGCTTGTCCCCGCTCCCTGCAGTGTCCAAGGTGAGGCTTCAGGTAAGCTTGATCTCTTTAGGAGTTTATCTCGGTTTTAAAAAAAATATATTCTCGTTAAATATTTTCGAAATTGAAGCGTATGAAAAAGCAGGAGAAAAAGTAAGAGGACTGAGATTTTTTTTTTTTCATTTCTTGTCGGTGCCAGTTGAGCATAGAATCATGGCGGGGGAAGATTTCCGTGTACTGCCCCGCTCCTTTAACTGAATTTATCCTTTCTTTCGGCCCTTTAGACTTAGTGTGACATTAAAGTGAATTCTTTGCGAGTTCCATGTCATAATTCACAAAAGTACCCCCTCCCCCTGTCCTCTTTTTTCCGACTTGGTAAAGACAAAATGGAAATTTTACAGACCCCCCCCCCCCACACACACACACACACACCTCCCCCGCCTTTTAGCCCATAGTACAGGAAAAGCCGTGGAGACAGCCCGTTTGCTGTTCAGAGATTTCAGCTGATGCAACGTTGGATGGTCAACGTCCTGTCCAGTTTACAGTTTATTTTTTGCCTTCTGCTCCATGACCAAGTGTGAGGCTGGCTCAACTCCCCCTCCTTGTCCAGAATAGAGATGGCTGTTTTTTGTCCTGGACTATAGGTGCCAGGTTCACCAATGGTGAGATGTTTGCGTATTCGACCGTTCTTCCCCCACCATTAAGATAGCTACATTTCTGACTACAGGGATACAGATGGGAATTGAACCGATCAGTTCACAGGCATGCACACGCGTTCTCTCTCTCTCTCTCTCTCTCTCTCTCTCTCTCTCTCTCTCTCTCTCTCTCTCTCTCTCTCTCTCTCTCTCTCTCTCTCTCTCTCTCTCTTCTTGTTCCTCCCCCCCCTCTCTCTCTCTCACACACACACACACACTCTCTCTCTCTCTCTCTCTCTCGTTCTCTATCTATCCCTCTCTCTCTCTCCCTCTCTTCCTCTTCCTCTCTCTCTCTCTCTCTCTCTCTCTCTCTCTCTCTCTCTTCTCTCTCTCTCTCTCTCTCTCTCTCTCTCTCTCTCTCTCTCTCTCTTTCTCTCTCTCTCACACACACACACACGCACACACATTTTTGGTTGAAGTTAGTGTTAGTTTATGACAGTTCTGTGTGTGTGCTTATCAGATTGTGGCCAGCAGCCGTGCACCTTGTGATCAGAGAACAGATGAAGTGCATTAGCACAGGGGGACAGTGCCAGTGGACTGTCTTGTGATAGCATAACTATGGTTCAGCTGACTTGTTTTGAATGGGGTCTGAGCTCTGGGTCAAGTCGGTTCTTTGGATGGTCTCTTGCTAATAGTTCTGACATAGCTGTATGTTCATTTGTATTTGTGGTAAGGGTAGTCTAAAGTCCCAGTGCATTGTTTTCAGTTGGTAGGCTTCTGTATTGAACAGGGTCCAAGCTCTGTCAAGTCAGCCCTTTGAGTCGCCTCTTAATAGTTCTGACGTATTAACGTATGTCCATTTCGTCTTTGGGGAGAAGGTGTTCTGCAGTCCCAAGTTTTATCTGTGGGTTATGGTTCATGGCTGTGGGACCTGTCAGTTGCCTTCAGATCACTGGACACCAACTTCCTGACTGCTTTGGCATCCCTTGTTAGAAAAACTAAATAGCAAAAAAGTAAAATGAACTAAACTGAATAAACTCCTAAACTGACTTAAATTAAAATATGTAAAGCATGTAATGTTAGAAAAAACACTAATAGGGGTCTTTAGAATAAAAATGGGATTCAAAATGAATTAAAACACATTAAAAACAAAATAAGACTAAATAGGAAAACTAAAAAAAAATCCCCCAAAACTAAAATGAAATGAGCTTAAACAGTCCTACCATCCTTAAAATGTAAAACAAAACAAACCCTCCCAAACAAAAACTAACCTAAACATTCCCGTTAGAAAGAAAGACCCCTAAACAAACAATACTAACTCCATAGCAAGGGATGAAAAAGCAGTCTCGGTGACAGTGATCCTGGTGTTCGGGAAAGAACATCATCTTTGAAGGCACTGACAGTGCTGGGTGGAGTTGGTTGTTTCCATTGTGGAGTTGTCGCGGACTTTGGCTCCTTCATTGCGCGTTCATTCGGACTTCAGGTTGGGTCAGGCGTGGAGGCGGGTTGTCAGTCTGATCAGGGGTCTGCTGTGGGAGTGAAGGCAGCTCGGGCCCTCCCTGCTCCTTCGAGGAGGATCAGTGAACTGTCACTCTCTCACCCCTCTTCCGGTGTTTTCCAAACTGCCTACGTTCTTTGTGCTCCCATAGGCTGTGGCGTTGCTAACATTGGGGGCATGTAGCCATGCTGATCACAAGGTGGTTGTGCCGGTGCTGTTTCTCTGCTGGTGCCTTCAGCTTGGAACACCCTTCCTTTCCGAGAACTGTTCTTCATCAAGACGTCACTTTCAAGAACTTACCTTCATCGAGACATCACTTCCAAGAACTTATATTTATCAAGACGTCACTTCCAAGAACTTATCTTCAGCAAGACGTCATTTACAAGAACTTATCTTCATCAAGACGTCACTTTCAAGAACTTAACTTCAATCCTCAAAACGTCACTTCCAAGAATTTATCTTCAATCAAGACGTCACTAACAAGAAGTTGACTTCCTCCCATCAAGAGCATCTAGTAAGTACATGGTTAGGGGTATAACTATACTACTGTATTTTAGCTAACTTAAAAACATGACTGGTGATTAAGCCTGCCATGGTGTGTTTGGATTCTTGTCTTGGATAATATTAATCTTTCACAGATTGTAAACAGTAAAGCTCTGTGAGCTCCTTGTGAGGAGGGGGGGGGGGGGGGGGGGGGAGGTTGGGAGCTATAGAAGTAACTTATTCAATTGATTCAGGCCTATGTAATGAAAACCCCATAATGAAATGTCAATGACTTGATTTGGTATAGCGGGAGTATTGTTAAAGGTAGTGGGTATTTTAATTGCAATTAAAAAGAAAAACGGGTTTATGGTCCAGCACTGTTTTTAACGTTTCCTATGAAAAGCATTATTTTTAGTTGCTTTGCCTTTGTTTGTAAATTTGAGCCAGTGCAGAGCGAAATCATAACTGTAATGGCTAGGTCATGACAGTTTCATAACTTGTCAGCAGTTATGGTTACGGGGGGGGGGGGGGGGGGGGTAGCCTATGATCAGAACATTGCACTCGCAATTTTGACGACACGGGTTCGATTCTGGTTCCTGTTCGAGGGGATTTTTTTTCCTGGAGTTAACATCAGTGCAGACTCTGATATCCCCATAAGTCCTTCGGATGAGACTATAAACATTGGCCCCGTGTGCGAACGCACACAGAACATCTTGCGCACACGTTAAACCTTTATGCTTTTCGTAAGAGTAGGCCATTGTGTGCCGGTGGGAACAGATATTTACAAAACTGCATACACACGGGGACTGGGTGTAAAAACACGAGTGCTTATTCCATTATCCTCGATATAAAAGAATAAATAAATATATAAATAAATAAATAAATTACACTTGAATCAAGTGCTAGGAACCTTGCTTTCACACCCAGACCTGCCTTGATTCTAGCCTACGTTGTCTGGTTACCAGGTGCCATCAGATTACAGAGAACTCTGAAGAAAGTTGCACCACAGGAACCCCACCTGCCTGTTGTGAAGAGGTTTGTCTGTCTCTGTTTTGGTTTGTTTGTCGGTGTGTTTGTCTGTTTGGTTTTTCTGCCATTGTATATGCCTGTTGTTGTTTTTTTCTTATCTGCCCCTGTGTATGTCTTGTTTTTTTTTGTATTTGTCTGTACTTATGTACGCCTGTTTACCTTTTCTGTTTTTGTCTGTCTTTTGTTTGTGTTTGTATTTTGTTGTTGTCTGTGTCAGTGTGTTTGCCTGTTTGCATTTTTGCTGTTTTTGTCTGTCCGTGTGTGCATGTCTGTGTTTTTTGTTTTTGTCCGTACTTGTGTGTTTGCTTTTTTCTTTTGTCTTTTCATGCACATATTATGTCTGTGCTTGGTTTTTGTTTTTGTCTTTATTTGTGTATATGTCTCTTTGTCGTTTTGATTTTAGTTTTTTAGGGCCTGTGTTTGGTATAGGGGGTATTTTGGTTTGTTTAGGGGTTTATTTGGGTGTGGGAATGCTGGTTTTGTTAAGTTGCTGAGGTTCACCAATGGTGAGATCATTGGGAATGGAACCGTTCCCCCCCCCCCCATTTTAATTGGGCTGTGAAGAGATTAAAAAAGACGTGTTTTATTTTCTTATATTACAGTACTATTCAGAGACATTCTTAAAAGTGCGATAGGTTTGAAAAATAGAGTAAAAAGGTAGTTCATACATTAATTCAAGCTGACTCGTCAGCAGTATACGATAAAGAAAAGTATAAATTTTGAAGATAAATTTGCTATATAGGTCTTGCAGAATCCTTTTTTTGTTTGTAAAAACTAAACTATAATTTTTTTTTTGACAAAGTAGGTAGCCTATATCCTGGGTAAAAAAAATCTAAGTTACGAAAGTTTATCACAAAAGTATTTTAAACGATCTACTACATTACTATAAAATCTAGAATACATATCAACGCCCTGACATTATTTTTTTAAATCTTCAGATCTCGTCTCAGTGGAACACGAGCCCACCAAGAAGACATTCAGTGCGGAACATCAGAAGACATTCAGTGCAGAACACAGCAAGACATTCAGTGCGGAACACCAGTAGACATTCAGTGCGGACACAGTAGACATTCAGTGCGGAACACAGTCAGACATTGTCGGAACCAGTAGACATTCAGTGCGGAACACAGAAGACATTCAGTGCGGAACATCAGAAGACATTCAGTGCGGAACATCAGAGACATTCAGTGCGGAACATAGACATTTAATGCGGAACATAAGACATTCAGTGCGGAACATCAGAGACATTCAGTGCGGAACACCAGTAGACATTCAGTGCGAACACCAGCATCAAGCTCAAGGACTCAGCACCATTCAGAGGAGGGAGGAAGGGGGGGGAGGGAGGGAGGGAGAGAGAGAGAGAGAGAGAGAGAGAGAGAGAGAGAAGAGAGAGAGAGAGAGAGAGAGGAATGCCATCCCGTATAGATGACGGACAGAATGCATAAAGGAATGGCATGTACCACTAGTGCAATAATGAACCCAGACACACAGAATCACACTGTAGACCACATACTTACACACTAGAGCTGCAATTATTTCAGAAATGTCACCAGTTGTCATAGACTGCATGCATCTCACACTGGGGCATCTATTACTGTACCGCTCGGGCACAAATTTAATTTTTTACTTTATACCACTTTGTCACAGCAGATTTCTGTGTGAAATTAGAGCTGCTCTCCCCGGGAGAGCTGTTGCTACAAGTGCAGCTCCACCTATTTTTTTTCTTTTTCCTGTTTGCAACTGAGAGAAATGAAGAAACAAAAAAGACTGCTTAACAATCTGTGTGTAAATGAAGTATAGTAGTAAAAACACAATCACCACAAAATGAAAGGCAGAATGTCAAATTCATATAAGTATAGATGTGGGAAAAGCTGACAGTTAAAGAATTTTTGCTTTTTCCATTTGTATCTTAAACTTTTTACGAAATGAGCAGAATACCTGGCACTCTCAGTACTGTGTGCTATTCATTTTTCAGTTGAAGTAAATTGATTATAAGTGATTTTTTTTCTTGTGTTAAAAGGTTTTGTATGTCATGTGTGGCAAAAGTTTGAGCTAGAAAATCGTCTCGATTTTGTGTGTGTGTGTGTGTGTGTGTGTCGTCAGAGGGATAATGTTAAGGGACTACTCAAACCGGGGGTAGTTGAAGAACTAAGCAGGACTGAAATACTGATCTGAGCCTTTTGTACATTTATACTCCAGCCACCAACGACATGTGACCAGCAATGATTGTTTTTCTCCCTTGAATCGAATCAATGATAAAAATAGTTTTGTGATTATCTGCCCCTTCGTGCTTATATACCTGCGATGCTTTGTATTTTTTTTTAAAATTAAGAATAGCAAATGTTCAGTTATTGAAAATAGGTAAATGTTTTCTTTTACCTACGCAGTTGATGGGCAATTGTCAGAAACGAAAAAAAAAACACCTGGAAAATAGGAAATCGGACTTTAATCCTGGCTGAAGTAGAGATAGGGCTAAAGAAATCACAGAACATCACTGGTTAACTTTTTTTTTATTACCCTCTGTGTGTGTGTGTGTGTGTGTGTGTGTGTGTGTGTGTGGTGTGTGTGTGTGTGTGGTGTGTGTGTGTCTCTCTGTGTGTGTGTGTCTGTGTCTCTGTGTGTGTGTCTGTGTGTGTGTGTCTGTGTGAGATGGAGAGAGGGGGGGGGGGGGGTATTAGGTTGGGAGAGGCAAGGAAGGCAAAGGGGTGTTTCCTAGGGCTGTGGATGCCCATTTAGAGCAGTGGAGATAGGACTAGCCGATACTTTTTCTTACATAGCTTATTTTGGCCCCCCCTTTTTTTTTAAATGTATGACACTGGTCAATTTTTAAAAATTTGATGCAACTTGCTACTTAGGACCGAAATTGCTTGAGATCCAAAGTGTAAATTTCTGTGGACACTGAAGTCCATTGTGCCCTTGTAGCTGTTAGGACTGGACATTGATTCAAAACTCCACACCATTGCGGGCTACGTACCATTGTGTCTAGAGCTAAACATCGTTTGTCTCGAGTGCTATTGTGTCCACATACAATCTAACATTCAGACCGACCAGATGACAGACAACCCTTACCCCTACTAATGTTAACACTAACCCTAACACTAACCTCATCCCTAACCTGGCCCCACATGTGGACACAAAAAGCAGGTAGACAACAGGTGTGTGCTGACATAATGGCTAAACATTTTTCTTTGGGGTTTGAATTAATTTTTCAGAGAGTCCATTGATAGGCACAGAGCTTCTTTAGACCATGCTATGAATTGCAAAAAAAAAAAAAAATGCATACAGAAAAATGAAATTAAAAAATGATCATGGAAAACTACTACAGTCAGTCAGATGAAGATAAAGGACTCTACTTCAGTGATAGATAGGACAGGTGATAGAATTTCGGGAAAAGGATGCTCTGTTTAAATTTATTTTTAGAATGCTATGGCATGTAGGGATGGGAAAGTGATTACAGGAAAGGGGGATAGGGGGAAGAGCGTCACTTTCTGAAGAGGTTTGGGGGGGGGGGGGGGAGGTAAAAGTATATTTAAAAGTAAAGAAGCGGGTATTATACAATGCTCAATTGACTAATTAAAAAGGGCGGATGCATTTAAAAATGATTTCTAAACAAAAGTAGAGGGAGCTTTGTTTAAAATATGCATAATTGAAATAAATACGGGAGGGCACTGGGAGATAGTGGGGATGTTTTGAAGAAAAGGGGGGGAGTTATAAGGGCATTACAGTATGTTAAGGCAAACAGTGTGTGTGTGTGTGTGTGTGTGTGTGTGTGTGTGTGTGTGTGTGTTGTGGTGTTGTGTTGTGTTGTGTTGTTGTGTAGGATGGATTTATTACTGAAGGCAAATCCATGGAATGGTATACAGTGTCTGTTAATATTTTATATTGTATACCACTTAATGTCGCAGAGATTTCTCTG
The DNA here is from genome assembly GCA_030674155.1 of Stramonita haemastoma. NCBI lineage: Eukaryota > Metazoa > Mollusca > Gastropoda > Neogastropoda > Muricidae > Stramonita > Stramonita haemastoma. Next base: position 63,690,190 of record CM060328.1, read on the forward strand.
CGTGAAATTCGGGTTGCTTACCTCGGGAAAGAGCACGTCGCCACAAGTGCAGCACCATCCATTTTTTCTTTTCCTGTCTGCAACTTTGTTTTCCTTATTAAGTGGCTTTTTCTACAGAATTTTCCCTGGGACAACCCTCTTGTTGCCGTGGGTTCTTTTACATGCGCTAAATGTGTAACACCGGACCTCGGTTTATGTCTTACCCCAAAGTGTAGCCCCCAGACCACCACTCATGGTCTCATGAATGAGGGAAAAGCTTTGGGCCCCAATGGGATTCAAACCACCGCACACTCCGACCCGGACTTTTCTCTTTCTAGGCAGGGGCGTTACCTCTAGACCACCGACCCACCAGTATAGTGCATTAAAGCTTCGAATCCCTAAGTTCCCTGTGTTTATTGTTTGATTAAAAATGTTTTTTTAAATGGGTAGTCTACAAAATGTTTTTTGACATTGCTTTGGAAAAGCCATACCCCCTTTGATTTGCAAAATGTGGTATAAAAATGTCTGCTTTTCATTCTGTACTGTGTACATGGTTAAAGGCATCTTCTCGGTGTGTGCTGTATGCTACATTTTTTCCTGTCTTTTGCTGATTTGCCATAATTATGTCAGGGGACGTGCCCATTACCAGTCATAGCTCCATCTGCATCTCACAGCAGTCTTATTTATCTTTTTTTTATATCGAGGATTAATGGTATAAGCACTCCTGTGTTTGTTTTTTACACCGTCTCCGTGTGTAATAAAATTATCTGCACAAATGAATTGCCAGATTTTTTTTTTGCCTTTAAAAAAAATTGTGGTGTGTGTGTGTGTGTGTGTGTGTGTGTGTGTGTGTGTGTGTGTGTGTGTGTGTGTGTGTGTGGAGAGGGAGAGAGGAGGGAGGGTGAGGGTAGGGTGGTAGGTAGTGGTTGGAGCCCAGCAATGTCGTCTTTTTGAAAAAAAATATGTAAGTATTTTTTTAGGAGAATGAAAAGAGGGAGGAAAATGTTGGAGGGCCCCATGCAGAATTTATGTGGTGATTGTCGGACAAAATGGAAAGAATTGACATCAGTCAGCTATCGTTGCTGCCTTTCTCCTTGGCTTTCTGCAGTTGTCCAGCCTACTTTCTTTATTATTGGTTGTTCTAAAATTCATTCTGGCAAATGTAAAATGTGTTCTAGAAGAACACTGCGATAATAGTGTGGTATCGGTTGTGATTTTTGTTCAGCCTTGCTTATGACTTTGTAGTCGTGAAACCTGGAGTTGTGTAAAATTAGAAAATGGTTTAGCATGTGTGTATTTTTTGTGGTCGTGTGTGTGTGTGTGTGTGCGTGCGTGCGTGTCGTGCTGTGGTGTGTGTGTGTGTGTGTGTGTGTGTGTGTTTGTCTGTTTTTTTTTGTTGTTGTCTGTCTGTGTTGTCTGGTCTGTGTCTGTCTGTGTGTGTCTGTGTCTTGTGTTGTATGCATTGTACTGCACTGCATATTTTTTGATATGTATTTTTATTTTACTGTTTTGTACTGGCCATGTATAATGCTGTGTATTGTATGCATGCATTTTCCCTTATTTTTGTAGTCAAATTTTTACGTTCATATGTAATCTATTTAAATTGATTTGATTGTACAGCGCGGTGAGCCCATGTTTTGGGAATTCGCGCTAATATAGCTCCATTTTTATTATTATCTATTTATATTATTATTATTATTATTATTATTATTTATTATTATTATTATTATTATTATGTCATTGTTATTGTTGTGTTGTTGGACTTAAATGATGTTTGACTTTCCTCTGTGTGGTATTCTTAATGTTTTTGTGGTATATAGCAGACTTTAATTTACACAGTGAATGCCCACGACTTTTTTGCTGCCCTTTCCCCCTGTTTCCCATTTCTGGGTCAAAATTGTTTGTTGTGTGCATTAGGTTAAATTATTGCCTTTGAAGCGGTTTTCCAATGGGTTTTACTTCCATGCAAAGGTGAATTGGAAGCCATGTTTCAGGGGCATATTTTTATATAATGTTTTTGCTTTTCTGTTGCAAATAAGTGGTTTTGTTGTTCTGTTTGTACACTTCATTGAGAACAAATTGTTTTAGAATCCCACCTGAAAATGTACACAGGTGTGGATACTTAACAACCCAAATTGACTGCCTTTTATCGTGCGTGATAAAACCAAAGCTTGGCTATCAGAATAGATGGAGAAAGTCTTTCAGATCAACAAAATGTTTCCTGTGACTAGTATTGCTTCCATTTTTCCTGTATGTGGTGAGCACACACCACTGGCACTTGACTACTCAACTGACTCTCCTTAACAAATTACAAGCTTTGTACAACTTCTATTGCTTTAAAACTTACTAGCTGACGTTTTGCACTTTTTTTTTTTAAGGGGATTTGTACTTTCTGGCTGTAAAGAAAATGTGGCCAGAATGAATTTTGTTTTTAAACTTCAGTGTTTTAAAAGCATTGGAATTAGCAGGCAATTGTGGTCTGAGATTTCAATGATAGTGTGGAAATTTAATGCAAACAAGTCAGTTGGTCATTGTGTCACTGCTGGTCAGAGCATTGGGGAAAGCCTACCTCCCCCTCCAGCAAAAAGCCTGGAGTAGGGTTGGGTAGCCGGCTGCAGCTGAAATAAAAGGAAAAAGGAGGCATCAGATGTAACATGTAATAACGTGATGAAAAGTATTCCTTATGATTATGTGCAAAAATCATGACAGTGAATAAAACAAAGCCTTGTCCATGCATTGTTCAGAGTTGGAATTTATGAATGTCTGTTTTGTTGTTGTTGTTGTTGTTGTTGTTGTTTTACAAGTATAGGTATGTGCACATGATCTTGATCTTAGATGTATATTCATCTTTTATTTGTTCTCTCTCTCTCTCTCTCCTCGCTCTCTCACTCTCTCTCTCATCTCTCTCTCTATCTCTCTCTCTTTCTCATCTCTTTTCTCTGTCTGTCTGTCTGTCTGTCTGTCTGTCTGTCTGTCTTTTTCTGTCTGTCTGCTCTTCCTCTTTCCCCCTGCTGATGTCGCACTCAACTCAGGAGAGAAGTGGGCTTCACCAGATTCGATCTGTCCCCCCCCCCCCCCCACACACACTCTGGAGTTATAATCAGTTCCGACTCCACTCTCCCCAAATATCCTTCGGATGAGACTATAAACCGTGGTGCAAAAGGGTGCAAACGCACGTAGAGCATCTTTCGCACACGTAAAAAACCTGTTCCGTTTTTCGAAAGAGTAGGCCACCGTGTGCCGGTGCGAGCAAATAACAAATTTACTAAACGGCGTACACGCAGGGATTGGATATTAAAAAAAAAGCACCTGAGTGATTACTCAATTATCCTCAAAATAAAAGTATCAAAAGAAAAAAACAGTAACAGTAGTACACCACAACACACACACACACACACACACACACACACACACACATGGGGGGAGGGAGGGCGGGACAGCCTGGTGGTTAGTGATGCGCTCGTGACCCGGGTTCGAATC
>CM060328.1:63696148-63713648 GCA_030674155.1 Stramonita haemastoma
GAAAGAGAGAGAGAGAGAGAGAGAGAGAGAGAGAGAGAGAGAGAGAGAGAGAGAGAGAGAGAGAGAGAGACAGAGACAGAGACAGAGACGAGAGACAGACAGAAGAGAGAAGAGGAGAGAGAGAGAGAGAGAGAGAGAGAGAGAGAGAGAGAGAGAGAGAGAGAGAGAGAGAGAGAGAGGAGAGAGAGAGAATTCATAATCCGCATGCAACTGAGGCCCATGAAAACCCCAAATAAACAAAAAGAAAACAAACAAAACAAAACAAAACCCAAAAAAAACCGAATAAAACAAAACAAAAATCAACAACATAACAAAAAACAACAACATGATTAAATCACAACAGACGATTATATTAAAGTCGCTATAAGCAGGGAAACTGCGCAGCAGTTGGAACCTCAACATTGGCCATGATCTGAACAATAATTTGAGAGCAGGGGGGCGAACGTGTAGTTCAAATCAATCTGTGGGCAGTGGACTATGTTTGGGTGGCACTTGCCTTGATGACGACAAGTTTTGATAGAAAAGTAAAGCGGGGGAACTGGGTAGCTACTAACTCTGCACTATGACAAATAATAAAGGGAAAAAACACAACTGATGATTATGATTTTTACTTTGTTTTCATAGTAGCAGAGCGGAGATAATAAGTTCCTACCTCTGCAACATACTTCCAACTATGGAGTGACAATAATGATAATTAAAACAAAGTCAGATCAGCTGGGGATGGGGTCACATGAAGAGCTAAAGACGTCAGCAAACACTTCATCACTGAAGGTGAAGTGCATGTTGAAAGGAATCAGAATCACAACCCACAGAAACAGCCTGCTCCTGTCCCCCAGTTTGGCTACACACCACCATTACTTTTCGTCGCTTTTCCCTCTGTTTTTATATTTTACTCTTTCATTCATATAGCACGTACTAAGGAATCTACAGAAAGTAAAGAAAAAAACCAAAGCAATTTTTTGGGTAAAATACTAGCCTCTGGCTCAAAACTGGTGTGGTTTTTGCACACATTAGGAAGGTTTGAATTATAAAGAAAAAATCAGCAAAAACTGTAGTCTCACTGTCTTTTTTTGTTTGTTTGTCTGCTCGTATTTTAACCACAGTATGTATGCGCCGCGGTCAATGCTGTAGAAACACGAGCAGTCTTTATTTGATTTTTATTTCGAACTTTCTTGTGACCACCTGGTATTGCTCTTGTTTTCAACCCCCATTACAAGTATACAGTGCATTTTTTCATACTTTAAAATAAAAAAAACTGAAAATCGGCAGACATTATTTTTTCTGACTTGCTCTTATAGAGCCGGAAGCTAAATGTGGAGTGTAGCCTTTGAGTTGCTCTCATGCTCCTTCCGCAAGGGAAACAATTAGGACAACTCTGTCACGTCATGGGAAACAAATGGTGGATTTACAATCTTTGGTATACCGCTATTCTCATGGGGAAATCCCCATCTTTCGTGGTTCCCGTACTGAAAGACTTACATTCCTTCTTTTCTTCGTTCTTCCTTCTTCATAATACAGACTTCTACATCACAGAACATTTCAAACAGAAGGGTTAAAAACAGAATCGCAACACAAGCAGAGCCAAAGTTGATAGTTTACAGATATAAAGATGAATTATATGTACATGTTGATGAGACAAACAAGGGTAAAATATACGAATATAATAATGTACAGAAATACTTAATGAACACTTGCGAAAGTCTCTTTATATTCTGTGACTTTTCGCTTACGTGGACAGATCTGATCAATGTCAAAACTACGTAATCTGAGCATACGTCATTGTAATGGAACTGTCAACAATGAGTACGTCATGTTGAATTAATGCTGTATTGACAAGCTTAGACCTTTAAGATTGTTCTATGTTTTTAACATTAGAAATAAACCTTACTACATTGTTTAATATTATTTTACGAGAGCATATTCATGCTGAGCTGACATGTACAACACGATCCATCATAATTATTTCATGTAATGACATATAATGCAATGACACTTTACTACATTACATGGTAAGGCCCAACACACACCTTTTTTGGACAATGACACATAACTTTGTACGAATTCTATTTTTTAGCAGAAATTTACAAGATCACATTTCTCACACTGTATTAAGTTCACACGACATGTTACAACGTTCATAAAGAGCTTCATTTATGTTGATGACTCTGCCACACTTTCCACATCACATCTCAGTTGATGCTGCTACGTACATTCGCAATCGCACAAGATTTCACAGCGTGCTATAATCATAATACATAGTTTACATATTGTTATTTTCACAAAGACTCGCGCTTTAAACAATGCATGGCATAATCCACTCACTAACAGGAGTAAAATCATACAGTGTGTCAATGTTGCTGATGTTTTTCTGTATTTTAACAGTCGCCTTCACGCAAAGACCAGTGAAGCTCCCTGTATTGTATGTAGTATTGTATCGTAATGTATTGTGTCATATTACACTGATTGCAGTGTACTGTATCATAAAGAACTGTAGTGTCGTGCCCTGTCTTGCATTGTTTCGCACTGCTCTGCATCAAACTATGGCGTATCTCTGAAGAGGCGACACACGGGCTCCCCAACCCTGCTGTTGGGATGGTCAGGGAGAACGATCCCAACACGGAACGCCAAACGCCTCGCGCTGTTTCAAAGCGGCTTGAAATATCGTGTTCCACCTGACGGTTTGAAACTACTGCATAATTTTCAAAAGGATGCCTCGCATCTTTTAGTCAGTCTGACATGACTCAACTTGAAGTTCCACACTAATGTTACTTGTACCAGCGAGTGTGCTTTGCGTATGTGAATGAAATCTGAGACCTTACAAATTTTTTTTATACGACTTCTTTCTAACGTGTCGTGTGGCGCGCAAGGGTATGAGTCTTGCGTGTGGGACTGAAGTCTGGAAAGTTCACATCAGAAATCTTTCAAACGTGTGGTGAGAAGCGACGGTCCGCTGCATACTGACAGGTCCCAACATGTTCGAGTGCCGTCTTTCTGAGTTGCCAGGTCGAACAAAAAATCTTATTTCTCTCCCCATCTGAACTCACAGTCACGGAAACTGTCAGGCTGCTGTAGGACAGACAGTCAGGCTGTTGTGCCTGGCAAAACTGCCTCACATCCCTACAATGTGCCCCTACCTAGCTTCCCTTTTCCTGTCCGTGTACATATTTGTTTCTCTTCGTGAGTGTCCGGCTTTTTTCTACAGACTATTGCAAGAGACAATATTTTTGTTGCCATGGGTTCTTCTTTATGCTCAAAATATACGTTGCTTACAGGACACTGGTTTACTGTCACGTTATCCGCCAAAAGGCTAGCACCCCAGACCGTCATTTGTGGTCTGATGGGGGAATGAAAAGTTTGGCTTCAGACGGTTCAAAACTCTGATTCCTCGCTCGGCAGACGGGAGCGTTACTGCTAGGCCAACGATTGAGTCAAGTGTGGGAGGTTCGATTCCCGTTAACTCTGTATGGGGTTTTTAGGTTGCATACTGCTTCTAACCAAGGTAAGATATGGCTTAATGAGAACACAGGCCTCACACATTCTTAGTATCACTTACTCTATGACACTTAGTCAAGTTCCGCAAGTGGCACAAGTGGCGGTGTCTCAAGACTCATGCTCATTGATGTCAAACATGTTATTCTTCACAAAAAGTGAGCTTAGAGTATAACACATAAGAACACAATGGCTGTCACCTCAGACCTCACTGGATTTCTATGGCTGCAGCAGCTGAAGCAGTTCTCAGCAGCAAAGGTGACTTTGCGAGCAAAGTGGGAACAAGTCTACAAGTCTGAGTCCCTTCGTCACTTTGAAACCCGTTATCCCCGAAAAAAAAAATAAATAACTAAACAAATAAGTAACGAATAAATAAATAAATAAATAAATAAATAGAATAGATAAATAGTAAACAAGGGGAAACACCCCCTCCCCTTCGAAATTCTGAGTTTCCAATGGTTTCAGTACAGCGCCTTGTTTTGTCTGTTTATGTTGCTTCCTGTGGGGGTGTTGGTCTCCTGTAAAAGAGGCTTTTCACCAGAATGTGGCCAGGGCCACTTCCCTTGCTACAATGGGCTTTTTTTTGCCATGCGCTAAACTCACAGCTCCACAAGGAACCTAAACCTCACCCCAAAGACCTGGCTCAGCACATCACTTAGGTTTAATGAGGGGTGAAAATCTGCCCTCTGACGGAGCCAAACCTGAAAATTCTCGCATTCTACACGGGTGCGGTGCAGAGTGGCGTTACCACCTAACCATGGATATAGGTAAAGGTAAGTAAAGGTGTCCCATAATCTATGTGTTCGTAGAGGAGCGAGGTATCAGAGACCTCAGCTTCTCTAGGGGCAAGTATGCGAGGGCGGCGCTCATCTCCTCTCCCTCGCTGCTTTACCTTCCCTGACCCTAAAGAGGGCAGGTACCCATTTACAGCTGGGTGAACTGGGGGAACTGTACTGTAGCCAAGGCGCGCAAACGGTCACCCATCCAACTGGTAACCACGCTCGGTGCTGCTTAACCTTGGCTGGAAGAAAGCGAGTGCTCTGACCACTGAGCTATCCCGTCCCCAACCATGGATATAGGCTTCTGTGATATTCCAGAGATTGTCTCTTTGTGACAGTTACTCATGGCCGTTGATAACCAGATCCAGCGTCTTGCCCATTCAGAGAAGCAGTTCGCAGCAAACTGCCTATGGTCTTCAATTTTACGTCTGTTCACATAAAAGTGATATCAGAAGCTACCTATATCTTTCTAGGGCTGCAGTGTGGCACCAGGCAGAAGAGACCCAGCACTGCCTATTCCAGCCTTTCACTCACACTCACTCAGTCCCATGTCCCAAAGGACGTAGGGGGGACATGAGAGAAGACGCAACAGAGATCTTTTTCCATGCTTCACGATCCTGTGTGGCTAGTAGGAGGTGTTGCAGGGGTTGGGCGGTCCAGTCTTTGATGTTGTCAACCCATGATTTCTTTGGCGGCCTCTTCTTCTCTTGCCCTCGACTGTTCCTTGCAGGATGGTTTTTGCTAGGGTGTTGTGTCTTGTGGTGTGACCAAACCACATCAGCTTTCTCCTCTTTATGGTGGAGAGCAAAGGCTCTTGGGGGCCCACACGCTTTTTGATTTCTTCTTTCACATAGTTATTGGTCTTGTGTTCTTTGTATGATATTCTGAGGAGTCTTCTGTGGCACTTGTTCTCGAATGCTTGGATTCTCCTCTCTAACTCTGCTGTCAGAGTCCATGATTCACGGCATATAGGTAGGAGTAATACAAGGGATTGTACAAAGTGGTATTTGGTAGAGAGCGATGTGTTGTTTCTGATGATCTCTCGAGTCTGACTAGGGCAAGTGCTGTTGCATGCGAGCTTTCCTTCATTGTTTGATTGCCATCTTTGTAATGACCTAAGTATTGAATGGCACTCTCAGGTTCTCCATTTATCTATTCCGTGATGTCATTACTGCGTGTGACCATGATCTTTGATTTCTCTGTACGCACCTCCATGCGTATCGCGCTCGCTCGATCTGTTAAACTTGTCTGTGAGGATTGCAGTTCTGAGTTTGCTGCTGCCATGAGGTCAATGTCATCTGCAATCATGAGTTGCAAAGGTCTTTACCAATGGAGATGGAGTGTGTGGTTTTGCAGTGTCTCATGGTCATTGATATCAGGACAGGTTGAGATTACAGGTGAGAAGCAGCGCCCTGCGAACCCACGTGGTCTTAAACTCGCACTGATTATCATAAAAATGCACTTTCTGCGTCTCGTACAGGCTTTATGACTTCATAGAAGCTGTCAGATGTTGAAGTGCCTGAGTACTGCCAGAGGCCGTCATGCCATCCGTCAAGCCTTTAAGTTATACTATTTAGGTATGACCTACTTTTGCCCCCCAAATTCTGCCAAGACATTACTGTTAGTCTGTACTGACGAGTTTATGGCAACTGATGTAGAGGCTGCCTCTGATATGGATTCAGTGGTGGGTGGGCTAGAAAAAAGTGATTTATTGTAAAGAACTGAATGTCCTAACACACCTACGCATTTTTACTCTCATGTTTAAAAAAAGAGAGAATCTACGTATGGTCTTTGTGATTCCGTATGTTTCAGAGAGGTCAATCATTTAGCAGTCACCATCAGGATAAATCCTAGTCTGTATGTAGCTCCTTATTCTCGAATGGAAGTCAAAGATGGTGGTACAGCAACAATGTGTGAGGATATTAAATAAAAAATGTCTTAAGAGTGGTGGTAGCATCTTGAAATATTAGCCCATCAAGATGGTGTTAAAGACAAACAAAAGAGTAATCGAAACGTGGACTACGGCTGCTGAACAAACGACATCCATAAGCCTGTAAGTACATAACTATTCACAGACTGGGATAGTATTCAGAATTAATCAATAACTTCAAAGCATCATTAACGTGTTGATGTGGACACACATATTCCATGTACACAAGGGTGGGACATCATTGAGATAAGTATAACGAGTGTGTCACAGTGTCACTCAAGCGTCATTAACGTAGCTCACACGTGCAATGTCTTCAGGGTCACCGGGAGTTTTCTTTTTTAACCGTTAACAGTCCTGTGGGAGAGTCCGAGTTGGCAGGCATCAGCGATCAAACTTGTTGACAGACATGCCATCATGAATCCTTTCCAAAGAGTAGGCCATAGTGTGCCGCTGGGAACAGATAACAGCATTTACAAACGGACAACACAAGGACTGGATGTAAAAAAAGCATTGATGCTTATTCATTATCCTCGAAATAAAAGACAAAAGAAACTTTCCTGCCCCCTAAAGAGGCCTCTATGTGAAGACCCCTGCTGGTCTGGAATGTTGGGGAAGCATCAGCTCCCTCTCCAGCGGACGTCCAGTACTGCAGGACATCCATCATCCTTCAACAAGCCGCCCTTCGTTTCACATCTTGCATGATGCCCAATGGGGGGGGGGTACACAGGTAGGGGTGGTGGTGGTGGATGTGGAAGGGGAAGGAAGGAGGTGAGAGTGGAGTAGGGGAGTGCATCTTTTCCTTTAACTGTCTGTCTCTGTGAGTGCTTTAAAATCAGTTGAGGCAATTTGATATTCAATTGCATTGTACACACTTCTCAAGCTTAGAATTATATTTCAACTTCACTTTGCATCCCTTAGAGTCCACGCGCCAGAGTCAGGCTTACAGAGGATTTGTTGTTTGCGTGTAGTATTTTTGCAGCAGTGTTTTAGACCATGATCTCTTCTTCCCTTTTCATTTATTATTGTCGTTTTTTTCTGCCTGTAGCTGTAGTAGGTAGATAGGCACAGGCATGTGATGCATTCACTTGGAGAGAGTCATGGGTTTCAGATTTGTTCTGGGGTTTTCAGATCTTGTTCTGGGGTTAATTCACATGGGAGAGAATGACGATCACCATGGGAGAGAATCATTATCAGCATGGGAGAGAATCACTACCACCATGGGAGAGACTCACTTTCGCCGTTTACAGCTTATAAAAGGCTGGTTTTAGGAGACATAAATCCGAAGTCAGACTTCACTTATTAACGACTGGTTCTTTCTATAAATTAAATTCCAGATTAGGCTAAATGCTAATTTTGATGTGTTGCAGAAGAGTGTAGCCAACAGCATATCATGTCTACTTTTTAGCAGCTGAATGAAAGGTTGACATCGTTTGAATTAAGATTGCTGTCACTGGGTAAGCGTGTGATTAGATTGCTGTCACTGGGTAGCATTGTGGTAGACTGACAAAACGTGAAATAAAAATGGATAATAACAATATTGGGTTGCAGCCTCCTTCTTCCCACCCCTTTCCTCGCTTATCGAGTTTGTTCTATGAATTCCGTTTCTTTATTCTTTTATCCTTTTTATTCTTTTATATGGAGGATAATGGAATAAGCACTCGTGCTTTTTAAAAGTTGTTTTTTTTTACATCCAGTCCCCATGTGTATACAGTTTTGTAAATGTCATCTGTTCCCACCGGCACACGATGGCCTACTCTTATGAAAAGCGGAACAGGATTTAACGTGTGCGCAAGATGTTCCGTACGCGTTCGCACACGGGGCCTCGGTTTATAGTCCATCCGAAGGACTTTTGGGGAGAGTGGAGTCAGCACTAATGTTAACTCCAGGAAAAAAATCTCCTCGACCGGGAATCGAACCTGAGTCGTCAAATTGCGAGCGCAACGTTCTGATCACTAGGTATTCCGTCCCCCATTTACAATTCGTGTTTTTCTTCTTTTCTCATCTAAACTTTTCTAGAATGATCTCAGTGTTGTCATTGATGTGCTATACTCCTCTGAAAACAAAGAAAAGAAATCCTGCTTCTAGTTGTGATGTCTATCTATTAGCAGACTATCTCTTGGGCAAAAGGTGACATAATACTGCTGTCTGTGCATTGCAGGTCCACTGGGACTGTATGTAATCCGCCGTGAAGCGTGTGTTCTGTAAACTCCAGTCATTTTTAGAAAAGCGATTATGTTTATACTCAAACACGAGTCTGGAAAGACAGCTGGATTAGATCACTTGGTTTGTTAGTGTCCATTGTGCATCATCGTCTGTTTTTGATTCGTCTATTCTGCTTTCAAACTACATTGTGTGTGTGTGTGTGTGTGTGTGTGTGTGTGTGTGTGTGTGTGTGTGTGTGTGTGTGTGTGTGTGTGTGTGTGAATTGTTCGGTACTTTATACATAGTTTTTCAACTCCAGCCCATCAACCTTGTTAACTACCTTACTTGTGAAATGTCTGTTACTTTTACAATCAGTGTGAATGGACTGCTACAGCGCCTGTAGTTGTTGTATGAATGTTGTGGAATGTGTATGTCATGGACAATTCTCGTTCATCACATACTGTCTGTTTTTGTTCATTGTTATTTTTTCCCCAGTCACTGTGGAACATCTGTTTTGGTCATTGTCAAATAATTCTTGTGTGTATTTGTGGTGAACTCTCATCTCCAGGCCTCTTTCAGGCGAAGATCAGCATGATGGCGGTGTGGGGCGGATCATCTGTTGTAGCTGTTAAAGCGGTTGACCAGGTCCTCGGCAGTCTGACGTCTCGGGGCTTGCTGGGCGCGGCAGCGGTGAGCGGTGTCGTTCAGGAACTGGCTGATGCTGCTCTCGCCGCCCACGTCCGCCGAATGCTGACGTAGCAGCTTGGTGTAGCGGCGAACGAAAGCGCGGCGAAGCGTGTTGTTCTTGTCCACTACGGTGGAGCGGTGACGGCGGTTGCGGCGACCTTTGCCCCTTTCCTCCAGGATGTCGGGGCAGGCCAGGTCGGGCAGGGACTGCTGGAAGCCCTGGTTGGTGAACATGGCGGGGTAGGGCAGGTCCGCGGCGGAGGCGCTGGGTCCTTCACTGTCCGAGGACCGCGTCAGCCCCCCGCCCGCCATCAGGTCGGGGCCACAGAGTTGGCTGGAGGGCCTGCCCTCGGAGGAGCTGAGGTACTCGAAGTCCTGGTCCGTCAGGTCCTCGTCAATGCCGCGCAGCCTCTGCAGCATGCGCGCGTACTCCACCGCCTCGCGGATGGCCTTCTTGTGGTCGTACTTCTTCTTGCAGCAGCCGATGTGCGTGGAGGCCAGGATGTGCAGCAGCGTGCCCCAGCGGTGGCGCAGCATGGCGCAGAACTGCACGATGAGGATGAAGGCGAAGACCACCAGGAACACCAGCCCCAGCGGCTCGATGGGCAGCGGCTCCTGCCCCGGCCTGGGGATGTAGAGGCTGACCTTGTCCTTGACGCTCTGCATCATGAAGATGATGATGATCCAGAAGGCGTTCAGCATGAAGAAGGCGAAGGACACGTTGTTGCGCATGGACTTGAGGTCGGCAGCCACCTTGGCCTCGTGCACCTTGTCGGTGGTCAGCGGGTGCAGGTACTTGGCGATGCAGCGCTGCCAGAACTCGATCTCCCGCATGGGCAGGTACTGCACCTCGCCCCGCTTCAACCCCGCCTCCTCCAGCCACCTGGGGAGATACACAGAGGGGGGGGGGGGTCAGTATTGGGCTGTCTGTCTGTCTGTCTGTCTGTCTGTCTGTCTGTCTGTCTGTCTGTCTGTCTGTCTGTCTGTCTGTCTGTCTATCAGTATAGTGTAGTGTCAGTTATTCTGAAGTTATGTGTTCTGGTAGAAATGATTTTCGTCTAACTAGTCAGCGTGTTTATGTGTGTGAGAGATACAGAGACAGAGAGAGACAGAGAGAGATAGAAACAGAGACAGAGAAAGAGACAGACATTTAGGCAGACCTATAGACAAACAAACATACATTCAGACAGAATAGAAGACAGAGAAACAGAGACAGATGCACAGGTAATAGGAAACAAACCCATGCACAATCACCACATGGCCTTCTCTCCTTTTGAACAATGCCTACCCCATTCTCTGTTTAGCTTTGACGACCCCCTCCCCCCAACCCCTAGACACTTACGAAAACCTCTCACTATTGATGAACCTTAGAGCTCTAACCGAGGAACGAAAAAAAAAACCCAAACAAAATCAACCAATTCGCAAACTGAAAAAACTCCCAAAAGCCCCCCCCCCCCAAGCCAATCGACAAACAACACCCCCCCCTTTAAAAACTAAAAAAGACCCCAACCAACCAGCTAACCACCCAACAACGAACGAACGAACGAACGAACCAACCAACCAACCAACCAACCAACCAACCAACCAAGCAATCACCCACCCACCCAACTAACTCCCCACCCTTCCCAAACCAACCCCCCCTCCAAAAAAAAAAACCCACCAAAAAACAACCTCCCCCCTCAATCAGCAATATAACGCAGTGCCCTGACCTGGGGTTGATCAGCTCGTCTCGCTCCTCCTCCAGCAGATGGTGATCGTCGTCCTCCGTGGAGGAGGAGGTGGAGGAGTTGTCTCCCTGCTCGGCCTCCTCCTCGATGTGGTCGATGTTGGACCTCTTGGAGTGGCGGGAGCGCGAGGAGGAGCGGCGTCTCTGGTGGAAGGAGCCGCTCGTGCCCGTACTGGCCACCGTCCTCAGGCCTGTCTCCACCTTGTCCAGCTTCTCCATCACCTGACACACAGGCACAGGGGTTCTCAGTCAAACATTGTGATCATCTCACAAACAGAGAAATTATTTGTCTGATTTGGGTATTAATGCAGTGAGGGTCTGTTGTTGGGGGCCGGTGGTTTGGTGGTGGGGTGGTGGGTGGTGGTGGTGGTGGTGAGTGTGGTGGTGTAGTGATGGTGGTGGGTGGTGGGGGTGAAGGGTGGTGGGTGGTAGGTGGGGGATGGGGGTGGACGTGGAGGTGGGGGTGAAGTAGGGGGGAGGGAGAGGGACGACGACGACCGACGAAGAAGAAGAAGAAGAAGAAGAAGAACAACAACAACAACAACAACAAGAGCAAGAACAACAACAACAACAAGAACAACAACAAGAACAACAACAAGAACAAGAGGAAGAAGCAGCCAGACACGGACACAGCGGTCCCAACGCACCTGTCTGAGGATCTCGGTGTTGATGTCGGGCGCCTGGTGGCCACACAGCCGGCGCAGGCCGCCTAAGAAGCGGCCACAGCAGGCGCTCTCCTCCTCCTGCCTCTGCATCCAGGCCAGCACGCCCTGCCCTCCCCCGCCACGCGGCGTCCGCTCGTCCTGCGCTTTCTGCACGCGCGCTGACGTCTCGCGCGTTCCCCAGGACACCACGTGCAGGTTGCACATGCCGTACACCATCAGCAGCACGTAGCCTGCCGGGATGCACAGGAAGTACAGCGACCCCCCAGCAGGCAGAGAAACTCCTGGGGGTGGAAGAGGGCGGAGATGACGAAGATGGCGAGCAGCAGGAAGAGGAAGATGGCGTTGGGGGAGATGACGGTGTCCTCCGCCACCTGCACCACCGTGCCCACAATGACGGCCATCATCAGCAGGGAGTACACGGCGCTCAGGATGGCCGCCATGTACAGCTGCACCTGCGGCTTGGTCAGGAAGCAGACGACCAGGTAGCAGATGATGGGGCCGATGGACAGCACGTAGCTCTGCCACAGCGAGATGCGCATCACGGCGTTGAAGGCGCCCGCCATCATGAGCAGGATGGTGGCGGGGCCCAGGACTGTGGAGATCATGAGGAGCCCCTGGTAGAAGACGTACAGGTAGGAGATGTTGTCGTTGATGCTGACGGTGGTGCGGTAGCTCTGCAGCAGGTCCATGATGTTGGCCAGCGTGGAGGGGATCCACCTTCTCCGCTGGTTGAAGAACTCCTGGAAGCTCTCCGGGGCGTGCGTCATGGCGTCCGAGGCCGCACAGTACTCCACCCTGTAGCCCTGCTGCAGCATCAGCGTGCACAGCCACCGGTCCTCGCCTGGACGGGAATAGAGTGGGGGGGGGGGGGGGAGAAATTATTGATGTTTTGAAAATGTGGATAGAAATTGATAACGTTGAAAAATGTGTGGATAGAAATTAATGCTGTTAAAAAGGTGGATATAAATTGATGCCGCTTAAAGAATAGATGGATAGAAATTAATGCCATTTAATAAATAGATGGATAGAAATTGATGTATGTGTAAAATAAAAGATGGATAGAAATTAATGGACGTGTAAGCCCCCCTGCTCCCCTACATCACTCCCCCCTCACCTCGAACCATTCAACTTTTCTCTGGCATTTACCATGATCAATTCCCCCCACCCTCACCCCTGCTCCTATCCACCCCCTCTCCCACTCCTACCTCCTCCTTACTCTCCTCCCCCCCCCCCTCTGTCCCAAACTACCCGTTTTCTCTCTGGCACTAGGCTAACCCTGATAAATTTCTTCCCCACCCTCACCCCCCTGCCCCTCTCCACTCCCTTCCTCCCCTCCCCACTTAATCATCCCTCTTTGCTCTGGCTCAGAACTCATCTTGATCAAATTCCCCCCACCCCCTCACCCCCCCTGCTTCTCTCCAAATCCCTTTCCCCTTCCAGCTACGTACCTTTCTAATCGTGTAAAAAAAAAGCACATGAATTCTTATTCCATTATCCTAGAAATCAAAGAATAAATAAAAAAGTAATAATAATAATAAATCAATACACAATCATTCCTTCGAGAACAAAAAAACAGCAAAACTACCAAAAGCAACATAAAACAAAACCAGCCCCCAACCTCCCCATCCCCCTTGCTTCTTTCCACGCCCTCCCCCTTCCCACTCCTTACCTCCCCCTATTCTAACACCCCCGGCTGAACTCAACGCTTACTGATTTAATTAGTTATTATTTTATACCACTTTCTGTCAGCAGATTTCTCTGCGTGAAATTCGGCTGTTCTCATTGGAAGAGCGAGTCGCCACAAGTGCAGCGCTACCCATTATTTTCTTTTTCCTGTCTGCAACTGCATTTGTTTCCCTATCAGATTTGCCTTTTTTCTACAGAATTTTGCCAGGGACAACCCTCTTGTTGCCGTGGATTCTTTTACGTGCACCAACTAATGATGTGTAACACACGGGACCTCTTTTCATCGTCTCATCTGAAAGACTAATAACCAAAAAACTAACCAAACCAAAAAAAGCAACAGAAAACAAACAAAACACGGAACACCTCCCCCCCCCCAATCCCCCCGTGTCCCCCTGATACACACACACACACACACACACACACACACACACACACACACACAACACACACACACAGAGTACACACGCACCCTGGTCATACTGCAGGTAGTGCCT
Organism: Stramonita haemastoma; assembly: GCA_030674155.1. Lineage (NCBI taxonomy): Eukaryota > Metazoa > Mollusca > Gastropoda > Neogastropoda > Muricidae > Stramonita > Stramonita haemastoma. The sequence continues at coordinate 63,709,747 of CM060328.1, forward strand.
GGCCTCCGAGGATCGCGTGGCGTAGGTCCTCATGACGTTGTCGTCCATGAGCGTGGATCCCCGGAAGAGGGAGAAGCAGCCAGGACTGCACAACACGCACCCCAGCATGTGCTCTGCCGCCTTCTGCAGCCAGTGACCCACCGCGTACTCGAACATCTGGTACCACACCATGGGGCCTGTGGGGCACAGTATTATCAGGGTTATTTTTTTTGTGGTGAAAAAGGGAGTTGAGGAAGGGGTGGGAGGTTGGGGGTTGATTGAAGATTGACGTTACTGCTTTTGATGTGGATGACTGTTTGGGTGGTGAAGAAGTCAACTGCTTATCAAACACACACTAACATACAAAACAGCTCACAACATCCCAAACCTCCACCACTATCACCACCTATACCAACATCGGAGACTACAAATCCAAACCTAACCAAGCAGCCAACCAACCAACCAACCAACAACCAACCAACCAACCAACCAACCAACCAACCAACCAACCAACCAACCACCAACCAACAACCAGCCAAAACAAAATTACCAGATCATCTGTTCCCTTCTAACCTCTCTCCCTAAATACCATTGTACACATATTATTATTGCTCACTGCTGTCATCAATCATCGTTATTTTGTTGGTCTAATGGATGGGGGAAAAGTTTTGGGCCAAACGGGATTCACACCACCGCACACTTCCAACCCGGACGTTTCGCTTTGTAGTTAGGCCCGTTACCTCTAGACCACCGATCCGCTATCGTAATATATCAGAGAAAAGACAAGTCAAGTCAATGTCGAAAACACTTCCCTGAAGGGCAATTACAATATGACAGGCATATTGATACGAATCATAATCTCAAAAGACACAAAATAGTTTCATTTCATATTTGTTCAAACATTATATGGTAGCTTCAAATAAAAATAGCACAAAAATTCGCACACGCACCGCGCGCACGCCCCCCCCCCCCCCACATACACACAGACACAACTGTATGGGTACAATGTTATTAAGACCACTGATTAGATGATGAATGATAATAAAATAATAATAATAATAATAATAATAATAATAATAATAATAATAATAATATGATGATGATGATGATGATGATGATGACTACTGTACTATGACTACTACTACTACTACTACTACTACTACTACTACTACTACTACTACTACTACTACACTACCACTACTACTAACAATAATAATGTGATGATGATAATGATGATGATGATGATAATAAATAATAATAATAATAATAATAATAATAATAATAATAATAAATAATAATAATATAAAAACATAAAAAAATAATGACAATACCTGGAATTTATATAGCGCTATATCTTGCAAAATCGATCAAAGCACTTGCATTCGACCTATACAACACACAAGCAATCAATGACAGTTAATAGTTTTAGCAACTTCGAATGTACACACACACACACACACACACACACACACACACACACACACACACACACACCCACACACACACACACACACACACACACACCCACACCAATGTATGGATACAATGTTACTAAAGACCACTGACTAGAAAAGACATATAACCCCTATCATTCACGCATGGAACAGTGGTGTGGACAGTACAGGTATTCACTGACCTGATCCCACAGGGTGGATGCGGCCACAGGCAGCGCCCACACCTTCTTGCTCTTCTCATCCTGTCCACCAGCAGACTGCAACAGCGTGAGGCTTTGAGTCCACGTCCACCTCCAGAGCCAGGATGTACGGTGTTCTCCGCCTGGACAGATACAAACAACAACAATAATAACAAAATAACGACAATGATGTAGGTGTCTCCGCCTGTGATAACAACAACAACAACAACAATGATCTAGTGTTCTCCGCCTGTGATACAACAACAACAACAACAATGATGTAGGTGTTCTCCGCCTGTTATACAACAACAACAACAACAATGATGTAGTGTTCTCCGCCTGTGATATACAACAACAACAACAACAACAATGATGTAGGTGTTCTCCGCCTGTGATATACACAACAACAACAAGAGTAGGTGTTCTCCGCCTGTGATATAACACAACAACAACAATGATGTAGGTGTTCTCCGCCTGTGATACAACAACAACAACACAACAATGATGTAGGTGTTCTCCGCCTGTGATATAAACAACAACAACAACAATGATGTAGGTGTTCTCCGCCTGTGATAAAAACAACAACAACAACAATGATGTAGGTGTTCTCCGCCTGTGATACAACAACAACAACAACAATGATGTAGGTGTTCTCCGCCTGTGATACAACAACAACAACAACAACAACACAATGATGTAGGTGTTCTCCGCCTGTGGATACAACAACAACAACAATCCATTGATGTAGCATTCGATACCTGTATAGTAACGTATTGATGGATTTTTGTCTTGTGTATTCATCGTGTATAATGCACTAATGTCAGAGTTTTTTAGTTTGCAAAATAATTTATCAATACGTTGTGTTGTGTGTCTGTATTAATTATAATTAACGGATGTCTGTTTTTTCTGCAAGACCCTGCACTGCTTTGTGTGTTGGCATGTGTAAAATATGAGCTAGTGCTGGTTTTCTCTGTTTGCAATAAGTATAATGCAGCAATGCACACGATCTGTTCCCTGCTTGTGATATAAAGCGCTAGTTATCTATCTACTTGGAAAAAAACGCAATTGTCATAATTAAGTTGTACCTCCATATAATCCATCTATGTTTGCATTTTCCGAAAAAATAATGTTCGGATATTTGCTGCTTGTATATAATGCAATGCACCGATGCATTTGATTTCTACTTGCATAATAATGTACGATGGAGTTCTTTCCAAACATGCGGTATAATGTCCTGCAGCAAATGTATAAACACACAGTATAAGGCATTACTACAGATGTTTTATGTCACAGGATACATCTCTGATCGACATGTTTTTTCTCGCAAAAATGTACGCAAGTTTTAGGGTTCTTGATTTTTGTGTAAAATATTTTGGTCTGGCTGATATGTTGAAGTCTACTTGATATTGTAGTGGATCCACTGTCAGAAAGGATGCTGATTAGTCTTCTCTCGACTGACACTAATTTGATTTGACATGGTGAAGCTGATGAATAAACTATCATGTGATGTCAAAACAAACACACTACATGCATTTCAGTCCAATGCACTCACCTGAACTAACACACGTTCCGGAATGTACTTGAATAGGTTGCCCTTGATGAAATGTCCGCCAGAGTTACGCCACTTGTCCTCGCGCTCCACTGTGGACTGTGATTGGATGTCATCCTGTTGCCCCAGCAACCGGTAGCCCAGCAGATAGTACATGTACATCACCTGCAGGGGAAAGAGGAAACAGCAGGAGAAATGAACGATGATGACGATGGTGGGGGCAGGTGTGCCGAAAATCTGTTGCTTCATATGTTGTTGTTGTGCGTTCCCCAGCTTAACACTCTGGGGGTCACCCAGCAGCAGCAGCAGCAGTAACATTTGCCTTAATGGGGAGCAAAAACGGTCGAATACACAAAGCCTCACATTGAATAATCTCAGAATTCTAGCTGAGGAATTAAAAAAAACTTAATAAAATAGAAGCAGCAGCAGCAGCAGTAGCATCATCATCATCATCATCATCATCATCATCATCATCATCATCATCATCATCATCATCATCATCATCATCATCATCATCAGGAGCAGCAGCAGCAGCAGCATCAGTAGTAGTAGTAGTAGCAGCAGCAGCAGCACAGCATCTAGTAGTAGTTAGTAGTTAGCAGCAGCAACAGCAGCAGCAGCAGTAGTAGTAGTAGCAGCAGCAACAGCAGCATCATCATTTATATGTATGAGTGCAACACACATCTCGATTCATCATCTGAGAACTTTTTTAGACAGGTGTCTTACCTTTCTAAACCACCC
>CM060328.1:63733648-63758648 GCA_030674155.1 Stramonita haemastoma
CCAGATGCCCCTACGACCACACAGATTATAGGACGCTTTTGCCTTTTTATTTATTTATTCTATGTGTAGCGAAGCAGTGTTACAGGGATAGAGTTGTATGTTTATTTAATTAATTGATTTATCTTTTTTTTGCAGTTATCCAGGGATGCATTATATATACAGGGAGAGAGTAGCATGTTTATTTATTTCATTTCTGTATTGTTAGTGTGGTGATGTTACTGGGGTACAGGGATAGAGTTGTATGCTTACTTTAATCAATTATTCATTCATTTATTTATTTATTTATCATTTCTTTACTTATTATTTATTCCATTACTTTGAGAATAATGGAATAAACACTTATGTACTCTTTTTACATCCTGTCTCCGTGTGTATGATTAATTTTTTTTTTTTTTTGTCATCCGTATGTTGAACGTAGTGCGATGTAAGAATGGTGGTGGTGATGGTGGTTATGATGATGATGTGATGGTGATGTTGGTGGGGCGGTGGTGTGGTGGTGGTGATGATGGTGGTGGTGGTGGTGATGGTGGTGGTGGTGGTGGTGATGGTGGTGACATCAAATCAAAAACAAAACAACTCCCCAAAACTAAGGAAAAATCCTAAACAAAAGCCATAAAGAAAACGCAACCTGCCCCCCCCCCCCTAAAAAATGAAGAGAAAAAAAAACCCTTACACACACACACGGATACACACATACACGCACACAACACACACGCACACACACACACACACAGAGGCGTGCGCATGCACACACATATGCATGCGTATATATATATATATATATATATATATATATATATATATATGTGTGTGTGTGTGTGTGTGTGTTATACACACATATGCACATATATACACGTGTACACACACACGTACACACGTGTACACACACACGTACACACACACCCCACCACCACCACCACCACCACAAACTGGATAGTGGCATATTTTTACCCTTTTTTGTTTTTACACACACACACACACACACACACAACACACACACACACACACACACACACACACACACACACACACACACACACACACACACACACACACACACACAGAAACAACTGAAAAGCAGACACAGAGAAAACTTCTTTTCTTCACATCTGTTGTACACTGGGTTTGAAAACAAAGGGGAGAGAAAAAGAAAACAAAAGCCACATTTGGAATGAGGTGACTATACTGTAGTGTAGTGTAGTGTTTTGTATGTAGTGTAGTGTAGTTAGTGTAGTGTAGTGTAGTGTAGTGTAGGTAGGTAGTAGTGTAGGTTAGTGCAGTGCAGTGTTGTAGTGTAGTGTAGTGTAGTTTAGTGAGTGAGTATAAAGTGATGTAGTGTAGTGTGTGTAGTGTAGTGTGTGTAGTGTAGTGTATTAGTGATGTATATGAGTGTAGTGTAGTGTAGTGTAGTGTAGTGTAGTGTAGTGTAGTGTAGTGTAGTGTAGTGTAGTGTAGTGTAGTGTATGTAGTGTAGTGTGTGTAGTGTAGTGTAGTGTAGTGTAGTGTAGTGTAGTGTAGTGTAGTTTTATGTTTGTTAGTGTAGTGTAGTGTAGTAGCTGATAGTTATTGATGTAAGTGTAGATAGTGATGTGAGTGTAGTGTATGTACGGTGTGTAGTGTAGTGTAAGTGTAGTGTAGTGTAGGTGTATGTAGTGTAGTGTGATGTAGTGTAGTGTAGTGTAGGTAGTGTAGTGTGTAGTGTAGTTGTAGTGTAGATGAGTAGTGTAGTGATGTGATGTATGTAGTGTAGTGTAGTGTAGTGTAGGTAGTGTAGTTTTGTAGTTAGTGTGAGTGTAGTGTAGTGATGTAGTGTGATGTAGTGTATGTAGTGTAGTGTAGTGTAGTGTAGTGTAGTGTAGTAGTGTAGTGTGTAGGTAGTGTAGTGTAGTGTAGGTAGTGTAGTGTAGTTGTTAGTGTAGTGTAGTGTTAGTGTAGGTAGTGTAGTGGAATGCATGGTTTTGCACTATACTGAATCGTACTGTACTGATGCATTATTGCATTGCATGCACTGACATTGCCATTCTGATACCATATTTCATTACTGACTGTACTGTACTGTACTACTGTACTGTACTGTACTGTACTGTACTGTACTGTACTGTACTGTACTGTACTGTACTGTTGCATTATTATATTGCACTGCACTGCACTGTATTGTTCTATACCATACTGGAGTGTACTGTTGCACAGGTATTGTACTACACTGCACTGTACCGTTCAACACCATACTATACTCTGTGCTGTTGCATATTGTATTGTACTGTACTGTTGCATATCATATTGCACTGCGCTGCACTGCACTGTATTGTTCTATACCATACTGAACTGTACTGTTGCACAGGTATTGTACTAGACTGCACTGTACCGTTTAACACCATACTGTACTCTGTACTGTTGCATATTGTATTGCACTGCACAGCACTGTATCATTCTAAACAATTCTGTGCTGTACTGTACTGTTTCATATTGTATTGTACTGCATTGTAAAGTGCCGTTCTAAACTATACCATACCATACTGTGCTGCACTGTTGCACAGGTCTTGTACTGCACTGAACCGTTTTATACCATACTGTACTATATTGTGCTGTGCTGTGCTGTACTGTACTGTACTGCACTGTTCTGTACTGTACTGTACTGTACTGTACTGTACTGTACTGTACTGTACTGTACTGTACTGTACTGTACTGTACTGTACTGTGCTGTACTGTACTGTAGTATCACCCATTGTCCAAAGAAGGAAAGCAAAAGCTAAGAGAGTGGGTGGGGGTGGGAAGGGGAGGGAGGAAAAGAGGGTTGGAGAGGGAGAGGAGTGGGTGGGAGGAGGAAGAAGGAGAATCAGGATGCTGGGTCATCACGAGAAGCAATTAACAGACCGACACTGCCCCCACCGTGCATGAAAGGTCACAGGTGCAGGACTCTCTCTCTGTTGTGTGTGTGTGAGTGTGTGTGTGTGTGTGTGTGTGTGTGTGTGTGTGTGTGTGTGTGTGTGTGTGTGTGTGTGTGTGTGCGTGCGTGCATGCGTGTGTATGTGCATGTGTGTGCGTGTATGCCTGTTTATGTGTGTGTGTGTGGTGTGTGTGTGTGCGTGCATGCGTGTGTATGTGCATGTGTGTTTGTGTGTGCGTGTGTGTGCATGGGTTGTGAGACAAATGGTTTCTCATGCCTGTCTATTTTAGTCTTTGGCAGTTTCTGTCTTGACTCGCACACAGGCCTCTGCATTGACAAGAACATCAGTTTAAGCTCTTGCCCCTGTCCTCTCCTTCTGGAGAAAGATGTGACTTTTCACGATTGTCTGATTGATTAAGAGAGAGAGAGAGAGAGAGAGAGAGAGAGAGAGGGGGGGGAGGGAAGAGGAAGAGAGAGGAAGAGGGAGAGGAGAGAGGGAGGGAATGCAAGGCAAGGCAAATTCTTTTATTTCGAGGATAATGAATAAGCACTCGTGTGCTCTTTTGCATCCAGTCCCGGCCTTATCAGGGATAAGATCAAGATAAAAAACCCTCTAACTAAAAAACAACAACAACAATGATCCAAATACCAAGAACAAGAGACCATACCCAGTAGCAAACAACAGACAAGAAATAAGGACAGAAAGACAATAATAAAGTAACAAAATGCACTCATTCAGAGAGAGAGAGAGAGAGAGAGAGAGAGAGAGAGAGAGAAGAGAGAGAGAGAGAGAGAGACGAGAGAGAGAGAGAGAGAGAGAGAGACTGACAGACAGACGATAGACAGACGACAGACAGACAGACAGACAGACAGACAGGCAGACAGGCGGACAGACAGAAAGAAAACTATACATACGGACATACAGACAGAAAGTCAGAAAGACAGAAGAAGACAGACAGACAGACAGACAGACAGAGATAGAAAACGATGTCCCACGTGGTCACTTGCTTGTGGTCTTCAGGTAAACCAGTTGCCTCCCTTCTTTGTACTTTTTCCAAGTGTCCCCTCCCCCCCCCCTATCCCCTTCTACCTCCCTCTCTGTTAAATACTGTTCCAATCCATTGTGTGGTTCATGAATCGAACATTTGCTCCTCTAGTCAAACAGTGTTTGTGTCAAGTGCCCATCTTAGTGCTGGTTTTTTCTTCTTCACACCACACGTTAAAACACGTTTCAGGATTGAACATGTTGCTTCAGCCTGTTCAAAGTGTGTGTGTGTGTGTGTGTGTGTGTGTGTGTGTGTGTGTGTGTGTGTGTGTGTGTGTGTGTGGTGGTGTGTGTGTGTGTGTTGTGGTGTGTGTGTGTGTGTGTGGTGTGTGTGTGTGTGGTGCGCGCGCAGCGCGCGTGTGTGTGTTTGTGTTGTGTGTGTGTGTGTGTTTGTGCGTGCGTTCGTGTCTGTTTGTTGTCGTTGTTATGTGTGTGTATACGGACGTGGTGTATGTGTGTGTGTGTTGTGTGCCACAAGTGTGTGTGCTTGCGTGCAACGTTTTGTGTGTGTGTGTGTGAGTGTGTTGGTGTAAATTGAGCGTGCACCTGCGCTGTGTGTGCTCACGTGCGCACGTTGTGAACGTGTACATGAAAGAGCCTGCCTTGCCATATTTCATAAGCTAGGATGAAACTAACAATGTGTAAACAACCACAACCTCCAAAACAGCAACAACAACAACAACAAGCAACAACAACAAAAGCACGAACATTTCAACAACCAGCGCAGCAAACATAAAAAAGGCTTTTTACTTATTATTACATAACAAAATTGCCTAGGCCTAAGTTAAAGTATCTCTACGTCTCTGAAATGTGGACTATCCATCGCCATGACAAACTCCTAACACGTAACCCGTTTTCTCCGTCAAGGAGACCAACAACAAACTAAGTCCTCTGACGTCTGAGTATGGCTGCCTATATGGTGAGGTACTTGGACCAAGCCACACAGGCACACACGTCTCACCCAGTTTGCACTTATCGGTTTTACAGTGATTCCAGGGTGAAGGAAAGAGTGCACATCTGTCCCCAGGATAAGATAGAAAAGCTCAATGACGACCACAAGAACATCAAAAACTTGCTTTATATCGATCTAGCCCCTGATTTAAACGAGTATTCGATCTGTGTCTATTTTATTGCCTAATTATCATGAACTTTGTTTCTTTGATCAATATACATTAATCACATAATTTGTTGGAACTTTTTGGTAAACCTCCACGGTGGCAAAATATAAATATGAATAAATAAATATATATATATATATAATATATATATGTATACATACATTTTAATTTTTTTAAAATTACATTTTTAGAGAAGCAATGATAATAATTATGATAATAAAAGTGATTATAATGATAGTAACAATTTAATGACACGGAAAACAATTATATAATATAATGACAACAATAAAAATTTATAATAACAACTTACTACTACTACTACTACTACTACTACTACTACTACTACTACTACTACTACTACTACTACTACTACTATTACTGCTACTAATGCTGCTGCTGCTGCTGCTAGTCATGATGACGATGACAAACCACAGAGGGTTCCATCACTTTCAACCTGTAGGCACACATTACATAGGCCTACCGGAACTGAAAAGCATGCTTCAGGATTGGTCCATTAAAGTTTGGTATTTCATTGAGTGTGTGTGTGTGTGTGTGTGTGTGTTTGTGTGTGTGTGTGTGTGAGTGAGAGAGAGAGAGAGAGGAGAGAGAGAGAGAGAGAGAGAGAGAGAGAGAGAGAGAGAGAGAGAGAGAGAGAGAGAGAGAGAGAGAGAGAGAGAGCTCATTACCCCACCCCCCTACCGTTTACCCTCCCCTACGTGAGGTTTACCCAATGCACAGGACAAACATTGTCAGGTAGGGTCCATCAGCTATTTAAAGCTTGCTATTGCCCCCAAAGCCTACACGTTCATGTATATGCTAATCACTGATCACACCTACACATCTCCACTCCCCCTCCCTGTGTGTGGATGTGTGCCTCACACCGTCACCCCAATTCCTTCAGTTTTGGGTAAATTGCAATACACCTGTGCTGCCCTTTTCCACAGAAGGGCCAGAGAGAGAGAGAGTGGGAGGGAGTGAGGGAGAGACAGACAGAGAGACCGAGAAATACCGAGAGACACAGAGACACACGAGAGAGAGACGGAGATAGAGATAGTAGAAGATAGGGGAGAGAGAGAGATAGATAAGAAGATAGATAGATAGAGATAGAGATAAGAGATGAGAGAGGAGAGAGAGAGAGAGGAGAAGAGAGGAGAGAGAGAGAGAGAGAGGAGAGAGAGAGAGAGAGAGGAGAGAGAGAGAAGAGACAGAGAGAAGAGACAGAGAGAGAGACAGGAGGACAGAGACAGAGACAGACAGACAGAGACAGACAGACAGAGACAGACAGACAGGACAAAAGACAGAGACAGACAGACAACAGAGACAGAGACAGACAGACACAGACAGTCAGACAGAGAGCTTGTACCTAACTTTCAGCTATGTATACAGCCTTAAAAGGCCATCGTTGTCAAAGAGATGTGAAAAGTGTATTGTTGTGTTCATCCGTTTTGCATTTTAGATTTCGTTATCTGTGACACATGTTCTAAACCTTTTAAGTCATGGGTTTACAGCCTGGTACATAGAATGATCCAGTCTCTCTCTCTCTCTCTCTCTCTCTCTCTCCTCTCTCTCTCTCTCTCTCTCTCTCTCTCTCTCTCTCTCTCTCTCCTTCTCCCCTCCCTCTCTGCCTGTCTGTCTGTCTGTCTGTCTCTTTCTGTCTCTCTCTCTCTCTCTCTCTTTCTGTCTGTCTGTCTATCTGTCTGTCTGCTCCTCTCTCTCTCTCTGAAAACAAAAGAAAAAAAAGTATTTTATGAGGAAAGCTACTGGAGCCTTATACCTGTGATTGAAGAGTATTTCTTAAATTAAATATTAAAAAGGTGTGAAGAACTGGTAATATGGAGCATTTATTTCGATGCTCATAGCTAAATAATGAAACACAGCCTATAAGGGAACCGTAAAAATAAAGACTAGAAAAAAAGTATCTGCACACACACACACACACACACACACACACACACACACACACACACACACACACACACACACACACACACACACACACACACGAACACACAAAGAGGGGACCGGATAGCCTTGTGGTCAGAACATTGCGTTGGCAATTTGACGACCCGAGTTCGATTCCCGTTGGAGGGGATTTTTCCCCTGGAGTTAACTAGTGCAGACTTCACTCTCCCCAAAAGTCCTTCGGATGAGACTATAAACCGAGGACCCGTGTGCGAACGCCCCGCAGAACATCTCGCGCACACATAAATCCTGTTCCGCTTTTCGTAAGAGTAGGCCATTGTGTGCCGGTTGGAACAGAGGACAATATTTACACAACTGCATACACACGGGGACTGATGAAAAAACACATGAGTGCTTATCCCATTATCCATTATATAAAAGAAAAAAAAAAACACACATTTTCGCGCGCACCCACGCAGGCACGGAGGCACACTACACACGACCAAACACACATACACTACAATACTGCTACTGCTACTGCTACTACTGCTGCATGCTGCTGCTGCTACATGTGGTTTAACTGCTGCTGCTACCACTACTATTTCTTTAGACAACAACTACTCTACCACCACTACTCTATGAATAACCTTTCTATAAATTTTACATCTTGTACTACTGCTGTTTCTACTTGCACTCCTGTAGCAACAACAACAACGACACAACACAACTTCTACAACAACATAACGACAACAACAACACAACAATTACCATAACTACTACTACTGCTACTACTTCTACTATTTGAATCACTTTTAATTTCCCACTCATTCCATCGGTATTTACAGAAAGGTATACACACAGGGACTGGATGTTAAAAGATACACTGAGTGTTTATTCCAAATTCTTTATCCTCGAAATAAAGAAGAGAAAAGAAAAGAAAGAAAGTATTTCTGCCAATTATTTCTTTACCTTTCTGTACGTTTTACATCCGGATGGACGCTTTGTTCTTTTTGTGAAGAGGCAGAGGACGCGGAATCTGACACACACACCGTCATTATTTTATCGTTCACACACACACTGTTGTCCCTGCAGTGCAGAAAACGCCACAGTAATTTGACACAGGCTGCCTTGCCTTGCCTGTACTCAGCCTATCTCGCCATCCTCCCAGTATGAGGCATACCATCCTCTGTACCAACCCTTGGGGATGCATGCCACCGAGGTGTTGAAGCTGACCAAACAACGCGGATATACGTAATTAACATGCATGTGCTGTAGTAAAGTGATGCAGCGCAAAGCGCATACAAAATCGTGTGTGTGTGTTTTAGTGTGTGTTAGTGTGTGTGTGTGTGTGTGTGTGGTGAAACTTATTTTAGTGTGTAGTATAACAGATTATGGAAGGATGGGGAGCTAGACTCTAGTGTGTGTGGAAAGATGGAGGTTTTTTTTTAATTGCAGGAATACACGTAGGCATGCGTCGCACACTCCCATACATGTACTCGCTGGAGCTCTCTCTGTGTCTCTCTCTCTCTCTCTCACACACTACACACCACATCACACACACACACACACACACACACCACACACACACACACACACACACACACACACACACACTGTCTAAAACATATTGCAGCAAGCAGAATATTGTACTGAAGCTGAAATGGAGTAGTTTGAGTTTTTCCAATCGAACTACGGTCCACATCAAAGAGAAGATTTGGCATATAAATCATTCTCACTTTTCTGAATGCCTTTCAAAGAGAATGAAGCAAAACTAAGGATGGTTTATCAACCATGAATAAGAAACAGAATTAGTTGACATTGATGGTTCAAAAGCAATTGTCTTCTTCAACATGTCTTGCTGTTTATGCAAATGACACAGTCATATTTGTCGGAGACATCTACGGGTTTGCAAAAGGGTGTGCATAGTTATAAACTGACAAATTTGAAGTCAGATTTTGAAGAAAGTAAATTATCATATAAAAGAAAAGGTAAAAGGGTAAAGGTGTCCCCGTAAACTAGGAGGTCGATGGGAGAGCGAGGCATCAGAGACATCAGCTTCTCCAGGGGCCAGCATATTGAGGGACAGCGCCCATCTTCTCTCCCTCGCTGCTTTACCTTCTCTGGACCCTAAAGAGGGCAGGTACCCATTGACAGCTGGGTGACTTGGGGGAACTGTATTGAAGCCAAGGCGCGCAAAGGGTCACCCATCCAACTGGTAACCACGCCCGACGCTGCTTAACTTGACTTGGGAAAGCGATTGCTCTGACCACTTAGCTATCTCGCCCCCTATTAAAAGAAATAAACCCATTTTTACCTGGTATACTCACAACGTTGAAAAATTGATAACAATGTCAACTTAGGCTTACAGCTCAACCTCAACAAAAGATATAAACTTTCACAACATGATTTGCTCCACCGAGAGACTCGAAAGCAATTTTTTCCCTTCTAAGAAAGAGCCATAATCTGATTTTGCCTATTCATGCTACGATTGCATTGTCGGAAAACACTGTAATACTAATTAGGATATACGAATATGAAGTTTGGGGTACTGGTCTAAAGGATATAACATCAAAAATGCAGCTTAAGTCGTTTACATTAATTTTGAAAATGAGAAGTCTACTCCTACCTTCATGGTTTATGTTCATGTCGCAACAAAAGCAAGGACATTGCGCTTTTGGTACAGACTGTATACTGGTCGAATTGCAAATAAGTTTGTCTGTTTATGATATAGGAATTATTGCACAGATCATACTCCATGCAAACATGTTTTTCAGATTTTTTAAATAGAAAAAAGCCCTTTAAGAATACATTGGAGATATTTCTGGTCTGGGTAGGCTTTGGTTGGATCAAGAAAATATTATTGAATGCAGTTGATTTCAATTCAAAACGAAATAAAACAATGTTTATGCGACGCAGGCATTCATACGTGGTACATAGCTGTAAATACATAGGCTACTTCTAAAGGGAGGATAGGAACTACAGAACTGAAATCTGAAATTTCATACAAAATGATGAATTACAGACATAAATGTGCTAATTCTGTGTGTGTGTGTGTATGTATGCTGTGTGTGCGTTCCAGAACCCATGCATGCATGTGCGTACGTGCATGTCTGTCTATCCCTCTATCTATTCATTCCTGTGCATGCATGTGTTTTTGTGTATGTGTATGTGATTTTGTGTATGTGTATGTGTGCGTATGTGTGTGTGTGTATGTGTGTGGGGGGGTGCATACAGTCATGCGGGTGTGTGAGCATGGAGGTATATGCTTTACTGTGAACAGATAGGTTACGGGAGGGATATGCCAGTCACATGTAAAATATACACATTTCAAACTCTCACTTCTTTTACACATGATCGTACCAAACTCATCACCAGTTATTTTCTGAACCTTTCCCCTACCATATACCCGGAAACTATCATCCTAAAACATGTCGTGGCATGTGCCCAGCAGTTCTTGTTCAAAACCTTGTCTTGTCTCAGAGGATACTCTTTATCACAGACACAGACTTTTAGAACGCAAAATAAAAAGGTAAAGGTGTCCCATAACCTATGTGGTCGTAGGGGAGCGAGGCGTCAGAGACCTCAGCTTCTCTAGGGGCCAGCATATTGAGGGCGGCGCCCATCTCATCTCCCTCGCTGCTTTACCTTCCCTGACCTAAAAGAGGGCAGGTACCCATTTACGGCTGGGTGAACTGGGTAACTGTACTGAAGCCAAGGCGCACAAAAGGTCATCCATCCGCTTGGTAATAACACTCAATGCTGCTTAACCTTCGCTTGGGGAAAGCGAGCGCTCTGACCACTGAGCTATCCCGTCCCCAGTACGTAAAACACTGAAAGGCAATAGTAAACCTGATCGTAGGTACTTTCCCACTGCTGCTAACACGTAGTGGAAATGCCTTTCAGATAACATCAAAACTATCAACTCTCTCTATATAGCAAAATGATAGGAAAATGAACAAAAAGTAAAGCTGGTTTGGGACGTTCTTGTCCCAATTAGAGGCAATGCACATTTAGTTGTAGCCGGAGAATTGTAATTCTTGAGAAATTTTCGCGTTCGTTCTTTCCATGTCTTTCTACCTCTGTTTCGGTTCCCATGTGTTGTGTGTTTCGGTTCCCATTTTTATTTTTTATTTATCTTTTTTATTGTATTCTTTTATATTCAGGATAATAGAATAAGCACTCATGTGCTTATTTTTTTTAATCCAGTCCCCATGTGTATGGAGTTGTGTAAATATTGTCATCTGTTCCGACGGCACACAATGGCCTCCTCTTACGAAAAAGCGGAACAGGATTTAACGTGTGCGCAAGATGTTCTGCGTGCGTTCGCACACGGGGCCTCGGTTTACAGTCTCATCCGAAGGACTTTTGGGGAGAGTGGAGTCAGCAGTGATTTTAACTCCAGGAGAAAAATCCCCTCGACCGGGAATCGAACTCGGGTCGTCAAATTACCAGCGCAATGTTCTGACCATTAGGCTATCCCGTTCCCATGTGTTTTGTGTTCCACTGTCAGTAGGTCTTTGTCTGTCTCCGTGTTGTTTTATCTTTCTGTCTGTCTTTATTCTCTGTCTGAATGTGATTTTTAATAGTTTAGAGAATAACGGTGCAATCACACATTTTTTAACAATGTTTCCGGTTTAAGGAATGTTAGGTAAAGTTTGTCTCCCCTGTGTCTCAGTTCCTGTCTGTCGGTTCATTTTTCGTTGTTTGTTTATTTGTGGATTACCTAGCAGTTCAATCTTCCAATACAGTGATTGCCCATTTTCTTTACTTTAGTATGGTGACATTTCTATGGAATTGCAGCAGATATTGTTGTTTGTAAAGTAACGTAAATAAATAATAGGGAAATAAAAAATAAATATATATACACATCATACATAAAGGCTGCCACACGAAATTTTGTTAATTTGTTGCCTTTGGAGCACACTATAAGACATTGACCAATGTTGCTCCCTGTGCTGACATGCATTATACTCGTGTTATTTCTGAATAAACACATCTTTAAACACATGTGACCAGACAGTAAGACCAAACTTGTCATTGCTATCGGGATTGTATAGTGCACAAGTATTTGTTATTTTCCCCCTATTTTTCTGTTCTGCTTTTTGAGAAATTCGAGTTCATTTCTGGGATAGAGCTCCGAGGTTCACCGGTGTGTGAGAGTTTACATAGGCCACTGTTCATGGTGAGAGTTTCTAAGCACTGTTGATGTGAGATTTTACATAGGCCACTGTTCATGGTGAGAGTTTCATACCTGTGTGGTGAGATTTACATAGGCCACTGTTCATGGTGAGATTTACATAGGCCACTGTTCATGGTGAGATTTACATAGGCCACTGTTCATGGTGAGATTTTACATAGGCCACTGTTCATGGTGAGATTTTCATATGCCACTGTTCATGGTGAGAGTTTAACACATTGCCACTGTCATTTCCCTGACACGAAAGGAGCCGCATTCCAACTTCGGTTGTAGAAATAAACAAACCAAACCATTCAGCCAAGCCCCGCACCCCCTTCCCCCCTCCCAAACAAACCCCCCTCCCTTCACCTTCCACTCTTTGTGCTCCAAACTAGCACACCATCGGCAAATGCCCACACACCATCCAGGATAGTTTCCAGCGCTCGTTAAAGAGCCTGCATGAGAGGGCATCTCATAGCAAGCATTGCTCAATGGAACACAACCACACAGCAACTCCCTGAGCAAAGACAGGCTGGGGAATCGTGCACAGCCCCGGGTCCCCGGGTACAGCCTCAGTGCAATTTGGGGATGACCCTCCGGGTAAACAAGACCAGCAACAGGCTGCCTCCCTGCCTGTCTCACCAAATAGTTGTTGGGGCTCTCTGTCTGTCTTGGCAAGACAAGGAGGAGGGAGGGGGGTGGCTGGGAAAATAACTGGGCCTCCATGTCTCTACTTCCTTGGTTGTTTAAATTGTTGTTGGTTTGTGTACAAGTGAAACCTCGGTTAAGGACTTGTCCTTCAGTGAAACAGAAAAGGGAGGACTCTAGAATGGTCACACTGTCAGGCACTTCACGGCAGAGCAGCACACTTTTGCTCATATGACGGACAACAATAGCCGCTGTCTTGAGAGTTCAAGGAAGAAAACCTTGAGGAATAATTTGAAGAAAAAAAGACGACGTTGAGGAAGAAGAAGAAGAAGAAGAAGAAGAAGAAGAAGAAGAAGAAGAATTTAAAGAATTTGAGAAGAATTTACAGAAGAATCTAAAGAGGGAAACATTGAAGAAGAATTGCAAAGAAGAAGAAGAATTGTGAAGAGAAGAAGAAGAAGAAGAAGAAGAAGAAGAAGAAGAAGAAGAAGAAGAAGAAGAAGAAGAAGAAGAAGAAAGGAGGAGGAGGAGGAGGAGGAGGAGGAGGAGGAGGAGGAGGAGGAGGAGAAGAGAAGAAGAAGAAGAAGAAGAAGAAGAAGAAGAAGAAGAAGAAGAAGAACAACAACAACAACAACAACAACACAAGAAGAAAAAGTCTATTCAGAGAAATTATTTTATACACTTGTTTTCCTCCACAATATATTCTTAACAGAAATGATTGTCATGTTTCATTGTTCTGTTGTACCAATAGAAGGTTTCTACATCAAAATAAGGATATAAGATAAGTGAGGATGGCAGACGCAGAATCCAAAAATAAAAAAGGCATCATAGTGTTGTACCTTCCTCATTGGCTTCCTATAAAAGGTGCAATGGAAGACAAATTTATACTAAAAAACTCTTTGCTTTGCTTGTACGACATCCTGATAGATTGGGGATTTTTTCTTGCTTGAGGTGTATTAGATGTAGATCTCATCTCGTTCTCTCCGCTCCTTTGCAAACACAAGACCCCGTACTTCCTGGTTGTGAAAGTAAATTCTAGAAAAGAGAACGCGTCCTCTGTTTACAAACCTCTTTAATAGACAAACTAAATAAAAACGATTAGATAGAAGAGCAATTTGAATAAAAAGAAAAGGATTTAAAGAAGAAAAATTGAAGAATCTGAAAAAGAAAAAAACGAAGTAGAAAAATTGCCAAAAATTGCGAGGAATTGCGAAGACGAATTGCGAAAAATTGTGAAGAAAAGAAGAAAGAAGAAGAAGAAGAAAGAAGAAGAAGAAGAAGAAGAAGAAGAAAAAGAAGAAGAAAAAGGGGGAGGGAGGGAGGGAGGGAGGAGAGAGGAGAGAGAGAGAGAGAGAGAGAGAGAGAGAGAGAGAGAGAGAGAGAGAGAGAGAGAGAGATGCACAACACACACCACACACACACCTCACACACACACACACACACACACACACACACACACACATCTCCCTCTCACACACACACACACACACACACACAACACACACACACACACACACACAAACACACACACACACACAATGATAAAGCAAACCCACCTACTTAACAATAAACCGACCGACCACAAACGAACGAACAACGAACGAACGAACGAACGAACAACCAACCAACCAACCAACCAACCAACCAACCAACCAAACCAACCAACAACCAACCAACCAACCAACCAAACCAACTAGCCAGCCAGCCAGCCAGCCAATCTGCCCCAAACTACCCGTCCAAAAGAAAGCCATCCAGACAATCAGCAGCTAATCAATCACACACACACCCACACATCTACCCACGTATTGAGCCAAAACATCTTCCTACACAATGTTCCACCACTACCCATCTTCCGACCCAAACCGGCCCACTAACCCACCCACACCACATCAACGATAACCAACCAACCAAACACCACGAACCAACACACACCACAACCAACCAATACCACCACACCACCAACCACCACACAACCAACCACCACCACCAATCCCACCACACAACAACCCACCAAGCAAACCACCCCCAGCCCCCCTCCCCACCACCACACCTACGACACTCACTGGCTGTCCTGGGCAGAGCGGTGAGCGGAGATGTTGGTGATGTTGGTAATGGTGGTGGAGGTGGTGGATTCCGAGGCTGTCAAACTGGACTTGTAGGAGGGTCGGTGATGGCGTTTTCGTCGTCGTCGATGAGGTCTGTTGTCGTCCTCGCTGCCTGCTGACGCCCGTGCACCGCCGTCACTGAGGCCGTATCTGATGCACCCAGTCAGAAGATGGAGTCAGAAGCTGGTTTATATGTGCTGTTTTGCCTTCCTCGGCTAGGGCTACAATGGTAGGACTTTTTGCATATTGTTTATACATGGATGTATCTGATGCACCCAGTCAGAAGATGGAGTCAGAAGCTGGTTTATAGGTGCTGTTTTGCCTTCCTCGGCTAGGGCTACAATGGTAGGTTTTTTGGGGGGCATTTTTGTTTATATACCATGGCCGTATCTGATGCACCCAGTCAGCAGCTGGTTTATTTTGTTTTTTTCCTTCCTCGGCTACAGCTCCAATAATAGGAGTTTATTTTTGCGAATGTGTTTATACCACTTTAAGTCTCAGCAGATTTCTCTGCGTGAAATTCGGGATGCTCTCCCCGGGAGAGCGCGTCGCCACAAGTGCAGCCACGCCCATTATTTGTTTCTGTTTCCTGCCTGCAGCTGTATTTGTTTTTCCTATCACAGTGGCTTTTTTCTACAGACTTTTGCCAGGGACAACCCTCTTGTTGCTGTAGGTCCTTTTACGTGCGCTAAATAATTTGTGTAACACACGGTACCTCGGTTTATCGTCTCATCCGAAAGACTAGCAGCTAGAACACCACTATGATCTACAGCCGCAATCTCCTTCGAAGGATAAACACAAGTCTTCTGAAGTCGGAGTATGGCTTCCTAAGATCATGGCGAGGTACTTGAAAAGTCAGAAAATGCACTACTGTCATCCAGCGTGTACTTAATTAACAGTGTCATGCTGAGTTCTGGGGTGGATGAGTGACAACGACAACAATGCAAAGAAGAAAAAGAAGAAGAAAAAGAAAACTGCGAAGAAGAACAAGAAAAAAACAAGAAGAATGAGGAAGAAGAAAAATGCGGAAGAAGCAGAATGCGAAGAAGGATGCAAAGACGGAGAATGTGAAGAACAAGAAGAATAGAAGAATGCGAAGAATGCAAAGAAGAACAATGCAAAGAATGCAAAGAAGAGGAATGCGAAGAAGAAGAATGCGAAGTACCGAAGAAGAAGAATGCGAAGAAGAATGCGAAGAAGAATGCGAAGGAAGAATGTGGAAAATCGAAGAAGAATTGCAAGAAGAAGAATTGTGGAGAATTGCGAAGAAGAAGAAGAAGAAAGAAGAAGAAGAAGAAGAAGAAGAAGAAGAAGAAGAAGAAGAAGAAGAAGAAGAAGAACAAGAAGAAGAAGAAGAAGAAGAAGAAGAAGAAGAAGAAGAAGAAGAAGAAGAAGAAGAAGAAGAAGAAGAGAAGAAGCACAACACCAACAACAGCAACAACATCAAATCAAACCATCTGTAATGGATCATTAGGAAATGACAAGATGCATTGTTTGATGGCTCACGTCTTACAATCAATCAAACTCTGTCTACATTGCAGCGGATTGAAGTGACTACAGGGCTGTGATGAAGTGTTTTTGATAGAACAAACAAAAGCAATAAAATACCCAAACAAAACCCAACAACAACATCATCGCTGCCAACAAAGATAACAGCCATTATCATCACCACCATATTTTATTTTATTTTATTTGTTTTATACCACTCTATGTCACAGCAGATTTCTCTGCGTGAAATTCCGGCTGCTCTCCCCGGGGAGAGCGTGTCGCTACAAGTGCAGCACCTACCCATTATTTTATTATTATTATTATATTTTTAAATATATATGTACAGCCCCGAGCCGCCATGGGGACTCCAACTCCCCGATTTTTCCTCAGGGATGGTGTGTAAACACGACACCTGTGTGCATGCTGGTTTTTTTTTATATATAATAATTTTGTCATCCGCTCCTACCGGCACTCAATGGCCTGCTCTTTCGAAAGGCAGAACGGGGTTTTAACGTGTGTGCAAGATGTTCTGTGTGCTTTCGCACACGGGGAATCGGTTTATAGTCTCATCCGAATGACCACCACCACCACCAACAGTAATAGCCACCACCACCACCACCACCACCACCACCACCACACCACCACTACCACCACCACCACCACCCTCTCTCCCCATCCTTTCCTCCTCCTCATTATCAGGATTCTACTACTCACTTCAAGCAACTCGTTGTGCTGTGACTTACAGGCATACATTCACAACACACACACGTGCACACACCCACACGTGCACACACACACACGTGCACACACCACACGTGCAACACCACACACGTGCACACACCCACACGTGCACACCCCCCACCACCACCACCCACCCACCACCACAACACACACACACACACACACACACACACACACACACACACACACACACACGCACGACACACACACACACTTCAATGACTGGCTTCATTTTCCGTCTCATAACCGGATGAAGAACAAGAATGAAGTGTGGGAAATGGTGGCCTGAGCTGTGATATTGATTTGCGTTATTCTATGTTTCCTCGTTAGTTAAAGTTAAAGTCTGTCCCGAGCCATAAGGCTCATCAGCCGGTGCTTATCCGGTTTCTGTGGCGTTAAGCGATGAGAGTCATAGACTCCCCCTGGATAGGACGCCAGTCTATCGCAGGATTAACCCCAACACAAGGTTGGTACCCCTTTACACCTGGGTGGGGTGAGAAAATAGCCGTAAAGTGCCTTTTCCAAGGGCACAACGCCATAGCGGAATAGCTGGGATCGAACCCGCAACCTTTAGATTACGAGTACAACACCCTAACCATAGGCCACAGCGGCGGCTTGTTTCCTCGTTGTTTGTTATCAACTATGCTGGCTAGCCATGGCAACATCAGCTATGACAAAACTGAACAAAATATGGAGGAGCAACAACATCAGCTTCAAAACAAAAGTCCAATTGTTCAGATCCCTGGTCATCTCCATCCTGCTCTACGGCTGCAAAAGTTGGACAATGACCGCTGAAACCATCAAGCGGATCCAGACGTTCGAGACAAAATGCTTCAGGCGACTGCTTGGAATTTCCTGGAAGGATAGGAAAACAAACACTTTTGTGCGAAGTCAAGTCGCACTGATGGCTGGCCCTCAGGAACCCCTACTAGCCATTGTCAAGAAAAGGAAACTGGCATGGTTCGGCCATGTCACACGCCACAACACCCTCCCAAGACAGTCCTACAAGGAACGCTAGAAGGTGGCAGACGCCGAGGCAGACAAACCAAAAGCTGGATGGATAACATCAAGGAGTGGACCCACCTGGACAGTCCAACACACATTCGGAAGGCGGAGGACAGGGCTGGATGGCGACGGCTGGCTGCAGAATCGTCTCTAATGTCTCCTCCACGACCGTTCCGGTCATGAGAAAGAAGAAGAAGAAGATGCTTGCTTGTAACTTACATGAATTTCCTGCACTTTTGAGATACTAAAGATTTCGTATTCTTATTTATGCAACTAAACACTGTCGTACGGTCGCACCTTCCAGTGGATCGTCCCCTTTAGCTCAGTGCTGCCATCTTGTGACTCACCTGTCTAAGGAAGGAGCACTCATAGCGGGCTGTATGACGTCATGCTTCTCACTGCTGGCAGGTATGATAGTAGGTTGAGCAGTGTCCACGGGTTGATGTGTCTGAGCAAAACATAGGAATACTACCTTTTAAAAATCTGTTTTTTCCCCAATGCTTTTGGAAACGTTGCACAAGACACCCCCCCACTCTCAAACAAAACATCTCCTCGGTTAAAAAAATCTAGCCAGAAAACAAGTAGAGGAGGACGAATAGAGTTTCTAAAGTAAAGAATAGAAGAAAAGAAAGACAAAGAGGCTTACGAAAGCAAGCACGATAGCACAGACATGTACATGAAGGGGTTTGAGTTCACACACACACACACACACACACACACACACACACACACACACACACACACACACCACATGGACGCACGCACGCACGCACGCACGCACGCACGCACGCACGCACGCACGCATGCACTCACACACACACACACACACACACACACACACACACACACACACACACACACACACACACACACACACACACTACATTTACACTCAACAAAGCGGGAAGAGAAAGTGTTTGGTAATATCATGCAAGATTGAAAACCTCTTCAATGTCCACATTGACAAACAGCAGATGCATTACATGATGGCGATGCACACTTTACGGGACCAGAGCACAAAGTCCATACAAATAAATATGAAATCTGTGGTGACAAAATGCTAATACAATACAAAACCAAACAAATAACATGATACCCCCCAAAGAAAAAAGCAACCCAACCCAACCAACCCAAACTTAAGGTGAGACACGGGTCCAAAAGTGGCCAAAACCATGTTTTTTGAGAATTAAAAATTGCTGGATACATTTATGGAGATTTCCCTGTGACAAATTAAAGAATTCAGATCATAAAATATGTGTGTAGAAACAGGTTACTCATACTTGTTATAGATAAAAAGGTTTAGGAGAGTTTGAAATATTGAGTTTTGGTGGCCATATTGGATTGTTTCCATGGCAACAGTGCAGAAAACTGAGTAATTCTTTGATTTTTATGCTTTACAAGTGATGCCCTTTCCATATATGGCATAAATTTTAACATGGGCTTGTAAACAAAATTTCATCAGTTTCGACCCCAGTGTCCCACCTTAAAACTAAAACAGGAATAGGAAACAATGCCAAACAAAAACAGACAATATGATGCCGACGAAAAAGACCCAACAACCAAAGATACAGAAGAGAGGGAAAACCCTAGAAAAGAATAGCAAACAATACAAAACACTGCAGTACAATTTGTAACAACATTGAACATCTTGCAAAAGTATTAATCACAGTGTTTAAGTCAGCAATTCTTTTCCTGGAGGCATACATATCAAACCAATAATCTAAAGAATGAAATTATATGTTCCAACATGGTTTAAAGTATGATCCACCCAAAGTCTCTTTAGATGTTATAAAGAAAGAAAGAGAGATAAAAACCCTGCTTAACACCAGTGTTGCTGTATAGAAGAGTTCGTCAATGCTTAGCACTAGAGTTAATGTAGGTAATTGTGCAATACATTCTGTCATCAAACTTTTGTGAAGTAAAGTCTCAAGAAAGTTGGTATCGGTATTGTTTTTCCCCATGATTTCAACTGCAGACTCAAAACCTGCCAAAGGCCTTCTCCAAATCTAGAAGAACAGACTCAGTATGCAAATTCACTGGGATGAAAACAATGCACAGGAACTAGTTTTTCTCCCCAGATCGACAGAGACCTAGACTCCTAACCGCTCTCAGAAAAAAGAGAAAAAACAAATTTTCATTTTAGTTTCAGAATTTAGTTTTAAAAAATTGTGACAGCGGGTAAAGTACTCCATATACCTTAAATCACATCGTCCAAAGAGTGCACAGTAGACATACTTGTCCAACGGCTGAAGCAAGCGCTTTGGTCAGGATATCTTGTGTGCATGCTGGATATCATGTTTTCACAACCCACCAAACAAAGACAACAACATAATTTTGAATGGGCATAACTGACACTCTATATGTATTTAATACACAAATCAATCAGGCATTGGCAGGTATGTAGACATGCTAACCAGGAATTTCGTACAGACTTCCACTTTCAACCTGTAACGAGCGGCGGAGGTTTAAACTTTCAACCAGTCAAATCAGAACCCTGCATTAGAAAATCCCTTTGCCTTTCCACACAGCTCTTTATCCTGCCCCCTTATCCAGTGTGGCTTCAGACCAGTCACTGAGAAAGGCAGCACCTAAGGTGCCCACGCAGACAAAGCATGGACCCCAAAGTCTGTTCGTTCAGCAATACTCCCCTCCCCACTAAGTCAAGGATTTTTTTCTCGGCTGGAGCTCCCAGGGTTCCCAATGGCGAGAGATGCGTATGTGACGGGTTTTAAAAATATTTTTTACAGTAGGTTTATAGTCTGGTCTGAAAGATTTCTCACAAAAATTGTATTTGTGAACCTTGAAGTCACAGAAGATTACTCTGCGTCACATTCAGCACTGTTCTCCACAGCGCATCGCTACAAGAGCAGCGCCACCCGTTGACTTTTTTAATTATCAATTTTCCTCTCTGGGTGTGTATTTTTTGTAATGTAGTGGCTTTTCTTTGAAGGAACTTTGTCAGGGACAGCTCTCTTGCTGCCGTGAGTTTTTTTTACGTGTCCCGAAGACAAATTCTACACGGGGACGCAGGTTAATCCTCTTATCCAAAAAACTCGCCCCTAGACCACCATTAATCATGGTGCAGTGGATGAGAAAAAAAGAGATGGAGCCCACAGTTCTCATTTCCAAGGCAGATGCGCTACGTCTAGATCACCAATCTACGAACTAACCTATCAGAACCAATTTTAACACCAGCGGGAAAGATAAAAACAATTCTTTCCAAATGAAAAGCTTACGGGCGACTCAAACCCGCGCCCTCATATAACCGCTGGATAGAAATCTGTTGCTGTTACCACTAAACCACCCTCCTCACCCCCAAGATCTTCTTGTACAAACTTCAGGGAGACGAGATGTTTTACAACTGTCCAACACGTCTTTAAGATCAGGTTTTCCAAGGGAGGGACTTTTTGGTGAAGCACTGTGAAGAGAGAAGAAGACAGGAGGTAACGCTACACCTGTGTAGCCTGTCTGATTGACCGGGGCTGCAGCAGAGAGAGAGAGAGAGAGAGAGAGAGAGAGAGAGAGAGAGAGAGAGAGAGAGGAGAGAGAAGAGAGAGAGAGAAGAGACAGAGACAGAGACAGACAGACAGACAGACAGACAGACAGACGGGACAGACACAGAAAGACAGAACAGACAGACAGACGGACAAGCAGACATATAGAAAGATAAGCATGGAGGGAAAAGTATCTTTTACATGATAGTGGTAGGTTCACATCTCTCAAGACAAAAATGTATAATTCCTATATAGAAATGATATCTATTCTGTAAAAAACAACCACCCAAAATTAGTTTAATCAATAAAGTTTGTACCATAAAATTATGACATGACACTTCTTAAAAAGCAGGAGTTATTAAGCTTACATATTAAAGAACTGTTGTAAAAACCTGCTCATCTTCTTTGCTGAACTTCAAACATAGCAAAGTGTAGTTTAGCAGACAGCATAATCAAAGACAACAAACTATAAACAAAGTTGCAGGAGAGCCTTGAAATCAGAGCAGTAATCATGTGATCTGATGTGCCTGATGTGATCTGATGGCTTGATGAAAAAAAGCAAATTTATTGCTTTTTCAATGTAATCTTGCACACACGTTAAATCCTGTTCCGCTTTTCGTAAGAATAGGCCATTGTGTGCCGGTGGGAACAGATGAGAAGATTTACAAAACTGCATACACACGGGGACTGGATATAAAAAAAACCCACACGAATGCTTATTCCATTATCCTCGATATAAAAGAATAAATAAATAAAAATAAATGATACCATCTGGAAATAAACTTTGACTTGAGCCCAGGCCACACCCAGACACCCGTTCGAGGGGATTTTTTCCCCCTGGGGTTAAGACAAGTACCAACTCTATCTCCATGAAAGTTCTTCGGATGAGACTTTAAACCGAGGTCCCGTGTATGAACGCACGTATAACACATAGCGTGCACGTTAGAACCCATTCTGCCTTTCAAAGGAGTAGGTCACTGCGTGCCGAAAGGAATAGATGACAACATTATTAAAAACAAGGTATGGTGTTGTGTTCAGACATCCTCCAACAGTCGTACTGCAGCCAGCATGATGGCGGGAAACAGTCACATCATTATGCAGAATCTGAACCTCGCAGCTCCAGCCGAGAAACAAACCAGAAAAGGGGGAAAACTCTGTCACTAGAAATGAAGAGTTCATTCATACAGGCTTTTCCTGTCCTTCGATTCGGGGTTAGCGCGTTCTACTCTGACCAGTTTTCCGCGAGTGTCTAGCATAAGAATTGATGAGAGATAGACATGTCCCAATATCCTGATATCAGACCTGAGCCCTTTGACATGCAATGGCATCGCTTCGTTTAATGTTCTTCAAAGACTGGGTACATTCTAAAAAAAGGAAATGTACAGCATCTACTTGAAGAAGAGGAAAAGAAGATAATCATCTACAAAAGACAAAAAACCCAACCCAAACAAATCCCCAAATCCTTAAAAGACAGAACATGACTACAAGAAAAAACAACGAATGAACAACATAAATCATAATCACAAAAAAACAAAACAAACAACAACAATAAAGAAAATAAAATCAACTAACTCGTCTCTTGCCTGCGGTTGTCGAAACTTTTTCCAAAAGACTGATCACAGAAAAAAGATGAACTGAGAGAACGCGGAGATGCGATGACACTAGAACAGAAACAATCTCCTAAAAACCACAATCCTATCGATCTATCAGACTGGAACAAATAGTGGCGAGAAGTGTCCTCAATGGATAAGACAACACTGAGTGCAGAAGCAGACACCAACACAGGCAATGGTCAGTCAGGGAGACAGGGATGTCCGGAGACAGATGATCACCACTGGTCTGCACACATCGCCTTCTAGGAAGCACTCTGGCCGAAGCGCCACTTTCTCAGCACAGATGACGTCACAGACTAATCCCACTGGGCGTTAAGCCAGCTTGACCCCCTCTCCCCCTACACATCCTTCAGTCTCCCCCTCTCTCTCCCTCCCCTCCATCGTCACTCCTAAGATGATGTCCTGG
Organism: Stramonita haemastoma; assembly: GCA_030674155.1. Lineage (NCBI taxonomy): Eukaryota > Metazoa > Mollusca > Gastropoda > Neogastropoda > Muricidae > Stramonita > Stramonita haemastoma. The sequence continues at coordinate 63,757,277 of CM060328.1, forward strand.
CCGGCAATGAGTAGAGAGAGAAAGAAAGGAAGAGCCAGAAAAAAATTGAACTAAAAAAACGATGGAGAGACGTGTGTGTGTGTGGTGTGATGTTTGGTGACCCTGGTAGGATTAGGACTTGTGCCAACCAATCAGATGTCTCCTTCCTTCCTTCTGCCTTTGTTTTGGCACACACTCACACACTGACACTTCCTCTCTCTCCTCTCTCTCTCTCTACTCTCTCTCTCTCTCTCTCTCTCTCTCTCTCTCTCTCTCTCTCTCTCTCTCTCTCTCTCTCTCTCTCTCCTTTCCTCTCTTCTCTCTCCTCTCTTCTCTCTCTCTCTCTCTCTCTCTCTCTCCTCTCCCCACCCTCTCCTTTCTCTCTCTCACTTCTCTCTTATTCTCTCTCTCTCTCTTCTCTCTCTTTCACTCTCTCTCTCTCTCTGTTGATGGCAGGAACTTGATGTTTAAGAGCTAATAGTTGTTCAGGTAGGCTGGGGGGTTTCTAACCCAAAGCTAACGGTTGGGATTGAAAGAAGGGGGCAAGGGGGGGAGAGAGAGAGAGAGAGAGAGAGGAGAGAGAGAGAGAGAGAGAGAGAGAGAGAGAGAGAGAGAGAGAGAGAGAGAGAGAGAGAGAGAGAGAGAGAGACAGACAGAAGACAGAGCAGACAGACAGAAGGACAGACTGACAGACAGACAGACAGACAGACAGACAGAGCATGAAATATTCCGCATTTCGAAGTACCCATTAACTCATACTAGGAGCTTGCTGGGCTTTATCGTTGTATTCCATGCCAAATAAATAGGGACAGATAGCCAGACAGACAGATAGACTGACAGACAAACAGGCAGGCAGAAAGACAGATGACAGGCAGACAGGCAGATTACAGACAGACAGGCAGACAGAAAGACAGAGAGACAGATGATTCATTATTAAATTCCATGGCTAAATAAACATAGTCAAACAGGCACAGACACAATGAGGTTGCGGTAGAGAGAGAGAGAGAGAGAGAGAGAGAGAGAGAGAGAGAGAGAGAGAGAGAGAGAGAGAGAGAGAGAGAGAGAGAGAGAGAGAGAGAGAGAGAGAGATGCAGACAGATAAGAGACAAAGACACAAAGAGACAGAGAGAGATACAGAGAGACAGAGACAGAGAGAGATACAGACAGATAGAGACAGAGAGACAGAGAGACAGAGAGAGAGACGAGAGAGATACAGACAGAGACAGAGAACAGAGAGACAGAGACAGAGATCAAAATACAAAAAACACAGATTGAGGTGAAAGTGCAGACAGCATTTTCCACAGGCAGAAGATGGGACACAGGGACAAACACGGACCCTCGCTGTCGGCCCAATGCCCTCAGGGACAGGGTGCACGGGCATGTCAGGTGACTC
>CM060328.1:63763648-63788648 GCA_030674155.1 Stramonita haemastoma
TCTGATAGGGAAACAAATACATTGCATGCAGGAAAAAGAAGAAAAAAATGGGTAGGCGCTGCACTTGTGGCGAGAGCTCTCCCCGGGGAGAGCACCCAGAATATCACGCAGAGAAATTTGCTGTGACATAAAGTGGTACAAAATACAAAATAAAAAAAGACCAAAACAACAAAACAGTAATAAACAGAAGACATGTAAGCACACACACACACACACACACACACACACACACACAACACACACAGCACAAACAAGAAGAGAGAGAGAGAGAGAGAGAGAGAGAGAGAGAGAGAGGAAAGAGAGAGAGAGAGAGAGAGAGAGAGAGAGAGAGAGAGGAGAGAGAGAGAGAGAGAGAGAGAGAGAGAGAGAGAGAGAGAGAGAGAGAGAGAGAGAGAGAGAGAGAGTTTTGAAACTTCGTACATGAATTTATACAGGGTTCTTTCGTTTTCGTTCTTGTAATCACAAACTATACGTTACACTGAGACAGACGGAATCTGTAAAGATAATGATAAAACAGCACTTGATGTTCTTGATTTGAAAAGTCTGTTGTGTGAGATAAAATCGAAGATGATTTTACTTAAGCCAAGATTGCCGAAAGTACTACAGAATATTGTGAAAAGTAACAGCTGATAAGTGTCTACTTTTCTTGTGTTCTCCTTACTTTTTTCACTGTTATTCGTTTTTAAAAAAATACTATATTTAATTTTTTTTACGTCTGGAAATATTTGTGATCATCATATATCTTCTTCCCCGCAGGAAAGCCGAGGAGGCCTTTCCGTATAAATAGCAACTCCACCTTCTGGAAATTAAGTGCCCTGAATTCCCTCTTTTCTATCCTTCTCTTACTTAAAAAAAGAAGACAAGAAGGGTGGTGGTGGGGGGGGGGGGGGGGGGGGAGAAGAGGAAGAAGTGATAAGCAAAGGAAGAGAGAGAAACAAGGTGGAACTTCTGACACATAAATTAGGGATGCTGTCTATACTGACAGGGCCCACAGCATCCCCAGTGGGAGGGAGGAGGTGTGTGTGTGTGTGTGTGTGTGTGTGTGTGTGTGTGTGTGTGTGTGTGTGTGTGTGTGTGTGTGTGTGTGTGTGTGTGTGTGTGGTGTGTGTGCGGGACATGATCATAATTGCAAGACGAGCAATGCAAGGGAACCGTTCATTCCCAGTTCCTGGCTTACCGCCGTGTCCAGCAGGGAGTGCTGTTCTCAGCGTCCAGCCGACAGTCCGGGTTCAGGGGAGGGGGGTTCCTGTGGCTGGGGATCCCCTCTGGGGCGAGGTCCTCCAGCTCCCCACTCACCTGCCAGTCAACACACAGTTTGTCAGCATCGCTTATAAAATAACATATATAAGACCCCCCCAAAACACAAAACCTGACAAGCAGCCAGACACATAGAAAAGATGTATGAAAGCTAGGAGGAGAAGAAGATGAGGATGTACAGTAAGGTAAGAACGGCATAATGACAGCAGCAGCAGCAGCAGCAACAGCAGCAGTAGTAGCAGCAACAGTAGCACTAACAGCAGAAGCAATAGCAGTAGCATCAACAGCAGCAGCAGCAGCAGCAGCAGCAGCAGCAGCAGCAGCAGCAGCAGTAGTAGTAGAAGTATTAGTTGTAGAAGTAATAGACTCTGACATTCACTGAATTATTGTTAAAATTTTCCGATGTTGAAATTCATTATCACACTTAACAATATCATTATTGCACTTTTGTGTAGATAAATAATTGAATATAAGCTGCTACAACCAGATAAATTCAAAAGCGTAAAATCTTTCTTTTTTCGCCATTTATAGAAAAGATGGTGATGTAGTGATGAAAACGTCAATGACGACAACGGCGACGACGGCTGTGATGACAACAAGGATGATAACAACAACAGTAATGCTAATAACATTGCGACGATGATAGGTAGCGACGATGATAGTAAAGATATCGTGGAAACAAAATTGATTCATATAAAGGATGATAGTGACAATGGAGGACAAAGACGAAAATAACAAGTACATCATACGACATTAATAATTACATGAAAAATCCCCATCACACTCACCATTTATATAGACGAAGATAATTACAACTATTACAACAATGATTCTACGAAAAAAACACAGTCACATGTTTACATAGACAAAGATAATTACAAAACTATGATAATAGTTCTATGAAAACCCCCATCACAGTCACCTTTTCATACAGACGACGATAATTACAACAACAACATACGACATTAATCATTATATGGAAAACCCATCACAGTCACCTTTTTATATACACGAAGATAACTACAACAACAACAACATACGACTTCTTCTTCTATCCCGTAGTCTATTTAGACCGTAGGGGCGCCACGGAAGACCTCGCAACCAGCTCTCTCCATTTCCCTCTATCCTCGACCTTTCTCAGGGTGTCACTCAGCCTGAGGCCCGTCCACTCTCTCGGATGTTGTCCTCCCATCTCTTTCTCATATATACGACAACAATCATTATATGAAAAAAGTCAATCATAGTCACCTTTCTATGTAGACGAAGATAAGTACAACAGCAACATACGACAACAATCATTATATGAAAACCCCCATCATAGTCACCTTTTTGTATAGATGAAGACAACTACTACAACTTTTACAACAGTGATTCTACGAAAAAACTACAGTCACCTTTTTATATAGACAAAGACGACGACAACAACAACATACGAAAACAAACATTCTACTAACCCCCCCCCCCCCACACACACACACCAAAACCCAAACCACGATCACCTTTTTATATAGGCAAAGGCGACCACAACAACATACCACTACAATCATTCTATACAAAATCGAAACAAAAAAAGTTAACCATGATCACCATTTTATATAGACACAAACAACGACAACAACAATATAAGACAACACTCATTCTATAAAACCGACAATCCCCCCCTCCCCCCCCCCCCAACAAACCGCAGTCACCTTTTGTAAGGTTTGGTCCAGGTGCATAAGTTGGAGGGGGTATGTTCGGAGTTTCTGTCGTGCCAGGAAGGCCCTGACGTGACTCTGCAGCAAGATCACCTTCCTCTCCAGGCGCTGGAGCAGCTTGTTGAGGCGCCTCACCCCCTCCAGGGAGAGGTGGACCTGGCGGACAGGGATCAAGGTAGAGAGAAGTGTTCGTCCTCGGTCATGGTATCAAGTGGATCGGGGGTCTAGGGGTAACGCACCTGACTAGAAAGTGAAAAGTCCGGGTCGTAGTGTGCGGTGGTTTGAATCCCGTTTGGGCCTAAACACTTTTGCCCCATCTATTAGACCATGAGTGGGGATCTGGGTGCGAGTTTTTCAGATGAGACGATAAACTGAGGTCCTGTAAGTTACACATTATTTAGTGCACGAAAAGAAACCACGGCGACAAGAGGGTTATAGGAATCCTTGGCAAAATTCTGTCACCCTGATAGGGAAACAAATTCAGCTGCAGACAGGAAAAAGAAAAAAAAGTGGTGCTCTCTTGTGGGGACGGCTCTCCCCGGGGAGAGTAGCCCGAAATCTGCAGAGAAATCTGCTGTGGCAGAAAGTGGTATAAAATAAATAAAATAAATAAAATAGAAATGTTCGTCCCTGATAAGGATTTAGTGTTTGGCTTGTGGGTTGAGTTTTTTGCTTTTGTTTTTTGGTCGTTAATGGATTGATAGTGTCTGGTTTTCTGTTTTTTTATTTGGTCAATGATTATGCACAATTCTCCTTTTTTAAGAACCTTTTTCATTTCTAAAATTATTGTAACTTTTATAAAACCGAAAATAGATACTAAAATATGCGTTTTGAGAAGCCTTTCTTTCTCCCAGAAATAAAACTAGAGACAATGTTTTATAATAATATAAATTATGGTTTTATGCGTGGAACACTTAGTACTGGAAAAATGTAACATACTCCTGTTATCCTTCTTTTACAGTCCAGCATTAATTTTTTTATTGTCTTTTCTCAAATTGTACACAAAGAAAAGAACTTATATGAGTTCAAAATATGTTGACATTAAAAAGTATTACACAAATCTCAGCAATATAGTTTATGACATCAATTACTGAAGTCATGTCTCCTGTGACAATAGTAATGGCACTGTGTAGTTTTTCCTGGGGCCTTGTATGCTCCTGTCTGCTTTTGTCAGTAGTTGTGGTATACACGCATAGGCATTGGTCTGTCCAGATCACGTAGTAGTGAATCGACGTTAAACCAGGGATAAAAAATGATGTGTGTGTTTATATATCTTTCATTTTTGCCTTGTAAATGACAAAGCTTTTCACCTTCCGTCGTTGCATGATTTAGTTTGGTGCATTATTTTGAACGAGGGTGATATAATCTCCTAGACTTTTGTTGCTGTAATCATGTGGATTGAGTTATAACTGTGATTGTCTCTTTACTTAAAAAAATGTGATATGTTTGAACCATATATCCAGTCAGAAGAACTGGTGAGTATAAATATTCACACTCACAGAGAAAATTTTAATAAAAAAATGTATTGCAACTTTATCATCTTATACACACACACACACACACACACACACACACACACACACACACACACACACACACACACACACACACACACAACAAGAGAAGAGAGAGAGAGAGAGAGAGAGAGAGAGAGGAGAGAGAGAGAGGAGAGAGAGAGAGAGAGAGAGGAGAGAGAGAGAGAGAGAGAGAGAGAGAGAGAGAGAGGAGAGAGAGAGAGAGAGGAAAGCAAGGCAAGGCAAGGCAAGGCAAGGCAAGGCAAGGCAAGGCAAGGCAAGGCAAGGCAAGGCAAGGCAAGGCAAAGTATTTTATTCGAGGATAGTAGATAAGCACTCGTGTGCTTTTTTACATCCAGTCCCCGCCCTTTTCAGGGATACATCAAGATGAAAAGATACTACCAAACAACACACAAGAATAAGGACACTATATATGATAAGGTAATAAAAATGCACTCGATCAGAAGACAAAAATTTAGAAGTCACAATAAAAAGATTTGATTATGGAAGAATAGAAAAGTTGTTAATAGGTAAAGAGCAAACAAGAGAACAAGATGAAATAAACAACTGAAAACATCAATCCACCACCATCTGTCAAAAGTTATACATGTGATATAAATCATACATTTGGATAAAAAGGGGGAAACATTTTTTTAAAACTAATATCCTTATTGGAGGGGGGGGGGGGAGAGATACTGCCAATAAAAATATAAATAAAATCAGCAATTATAATGATCCAAATACCAAAAGTAAGGAACCATACCAAGCATCAAACAACAGGCAAGAATTAACACAGAGATACAATATTAAGGTACTGTTATAAAAAGTCACTGATTCAGAAACGAAAATGAGAAGTAAGAATCAATGATGATTTTGAGTTGAATAAAGAAAGCAAGAAAAACAAAGAACAAACAAAAACAAAACAAAACAAAGAAAAGGCGCAATAATTAAAGAGTAAACATGAGAATATGATGAGGTTAAATGACTGAAAACATCAATCCACCACCACCATCTATCATCAAAATAAGTCCCATAAAACATAAGGTTTTGATAAAAGGGGAGAAAGAACAACAACAACAGGTAAGGAATACGACAGAGAGAGAGAGAGAGAGAGAGAGAGAGAGGAGAGAGAGAGAGAGAGAGAGAGAGAGAGAGAGAGAGAGAGAGAGAGGAAGAGAGAGAGAGAGAGAGTCAGTTAAAACAACAACAACAACAAAGAAACAATGCTAGGTTTGATGTGTTGTTGTATGTGTAGTTTTTCTCGTATTGTCTTGCCTTTTATATATTTATTTTTCATTCATGCTACGGAATTGATTTGAAATTATAACTAATATCTCTGCCACCCCCTAGTTCTGCGTGGACCTTGTTCATGCAGATGCATGTACTTTTTATAATTATTCTATTCCGAGGGTTTTTTGAATGTACGAATGTTTGTGTTTTAACAAAATGACTTTGAAAAGGAAAGGAAACACAAATATCATCATCAACAAACAACAAAGAAGCAAACAAGCACCTCTGACCCTCCAAGGAAAAAGTAATTTATGCTAAAAAAATAATGTACAGTGTGTGTGACGACAACAAAAAATCAAGAGAGTAAAAAAAAAAAAAGAGAAAAAAGAAACTATAATCTGGACGCATGTCAAAGAGAGCTGGAGTTTGCACAGAGAGTGCGTCTGTTGCAGAGACAAGAGCAGCGGTATTCAAAAACCACACAACACGTTGAGGGTTTGCAGAGAAGAACTGTGTGCCCTGCACAACAAAGAAAGAAAGGAAAAAGAAGAGAGAAAAAAGGCCCGAACCCTGTAAGGTCAGTCTGACAAAGTGAGATCTTTAACCTCTGCTGAACCAGACCTCTGAGCTGCGTGGGAAAATGGGACATTGTTCCTGTCTGCAAAGCGTTACTGTCCATACTGTTTAAATCTGATTCTTCCTTTGATGATGATGATGGTGGTGGTGGTGATGATGGTGATGGTGATGATGATGATGATAATGATGATGGTGATGCCGATGATGGTGGTGGTGGTGGTGGTGGTGATGATGATGATGATGATGATGATGATGATGATGATGATGATGATGATGATGATGATGATGATGATGATGTCGTCCTTTCTGCAAAGCGTTGGTGTCGATACTGTTCAAATCTGATTCTTCCTTTGATGATGATGATGATGATGATGATGATGATGATGATGATGATGATGATGATGATGATGATGATGATGATGATGATGATGATGATGATGATGGTGAATGTGATGGTGGTGGATCGGTGGTCTAGGTGGTAACGCGCTTTGCCTAGAAAGCAAAAAGTCCGGGTGAGTGTGCGGGGTTCGTACCCCGTTTGGACCAAAACTTTTCCCTCATCCATTAAACCCTGAGTGGTGGTCTGGGCGCTAGTCTTTCGGATGAGGCGATAAACCGAGGTCCCGTGTGTTACACATCACTATTTAGCGCACGTAAAAGAACCCACGGCAACCAGGGGGTTGACCCTGGCAAAGTTATATAGAAAAAAGCCACTCTTGTTGAGAAACAAATACAGTTGCATACAGGAAAAAGAAAAAAAATGGGTAGGTGCTGCACTTGTGGCAACACGCTCTCCCTGGGGAGAGCAGCCCGAATTCCATGCAGAGAAATTTGCTGTGACATAAAGTGGTACAAAATACGAAATACAAAATGGTGATGATGATGGTGATGGTGATTGATGATGATGATGATGATGATGATGATGATGATGATGATGATGATGATGATGATGATGATGTGATGACGACGACGACGACGACGATGATAGATGATGACAGGTGTGTGGTGGTGGTGGTGGTGGTGGTGTGGTGATGATGATGATGATGATGATGATGATGATGATGATGATGATGATGATGATGATGATGATGGGAAGGAGGAGGAGGAGAAGGAGGATGGTGGTGGTGGTGATGGTGACAAGGAGGACGACAATGATGAATATAACGTGATCCGCTTTATTCTAAACATATCAAACCCGACTATTTTCCAAGATTCCACTTTAACATCAGCTGCTGAATAATCAAAAGAAAAAAAACAACATATAGACACCTACCAACAATACTTTTTATTTCTATTTACTGAAATAAGCAATACAAAACAAAGAAAAGAAAAGGGGAGAGCAGACAGCAAAGTCTTGCAGACTCAAAGGCAAAGCACAGCGAAGCAGCAGCGGGGACGAGGAGAAAGGAGACAGAGGAGACAGAGGAGACAGAGGAGAGAGAGGAGACAGAAGAGACAGAGGGAAGAGAGAGGGGAGACAGAGGAGGACAGAGGAGAAGAGGAGACAGAGGAAGGGAGACAGAGGAGACAGAGGGAGACAGAGAGAGGGACAGAGGAGACAGAGGAGACAGAGGAGAAAGACAGAGGAGACAGAGGAGACAGAGGAGACAGAGGAGACAGAGGAGAGAAGGAGACAGAGGAGACAGAGGAGACAGAGGAGACAGAGGAGGACAGAGGAGACAGAGGAGACAGAGGAGAGAGGAGACAGAGGAGACAGAGGAGACAGAGGAGACAGAGGAGAGACAGAGGAGACAGAGGAGAAGAGGAGACAGAGGAGACAGAGGAGACAGAGGAGAACAGAGGAGACAGGAGAGAGAGACAGAGGAGACAGAGGAGACAGAGGAGACAGAGGAGAGAGAGGAAGAGAGAGGAGAGACAGAGGGACAGAGACAGAGAGAGAGACAGAGGAGACAGAGGAGACAGAGGAGACAGAGGAGACAGAGGAGACAGAGGAGAGAGAGGGAGAACAGAGGAGACAGAGGAGAGAGGAGAGGGAGACAGAGGAGACAGAGGGGAGAGGACAGAGGAGACAGGAGGAGGAGACAGAGGAGACAGAGGAGACAGAGGAGGAGACAGAGGAGAGAGAGGAGACAGAGGAGAGAGAGGGAGAGGGAAAAAGGAGACAGAGGAGAGACAGAGGAGACAAGGAGAGAGGACAGAGGAGACAGAGGAGACAGAGGAGAGAAGAGGAGAGAGAGGAGACAGAGGAGACAGAGGAGAGAGAGGAGACAGAGGAGACAGAGGAGACAGAGGAGACAGAGGAGACAGAGGAGACAGAGGAGACAGAGGAGAGAGAGAGGAGACAGAGGAGACAGAGGAGACAGAGGAGAAGAGGAGACAGAGGAGACAGAGGAGAAAGAGGAGACAGAGGAGAGAGAGGAGACAGAGGAGAGAGAGGAGAGACAGAGGAGAGACAGAGGAGAGACAGAGGAGACAGAGGAGACAGAGGAGACAGAGGAGACAGAGGAGACAGAGGAGAGACAGAGGAGAGACAGAGGAGAAGGAGGAGACAGAGGAGACAGAGGAGACAGAGGAGACAGAGGAGGACAGAGGAGAGAGAGGAGAGAGGAGAAGAGGAGACAGAGGAGACAGAGGAGACAGAGGAGACAGAGGAGACAGAGGAGAAGAGAGGAGACAGAGGAGGAGCAGAGGAGAAGAGGAGACAGAGGAGAAGAGGAGAGAACAGAGGAGAGACAGAGGAGAGACAGAGGAGACAGAGGAGAGCAGAGGAGACAGAGGAGACAGAGGAGACAGAGGAGAGAAGAGGAGGAGACAGAGGAGACAGAGGAGACAGAGGAGACAGAGGAGACAGAGGAGACAGAGGAGAGAGAGGAGACAGAGGAGAGAGAGGAGAGAGAGGAGACAGAGGAGACAGAGGAGACAGAGGAGAGAGAGGAGACAGAGGAGACAGAGGAGACAGAGGAGAGAGGAGACAGAGGAGAGAGGAGACAGAGGAGACAGAGGAGACAGAGGAGAGAGGAGACAGAGGAGAAGAGGAGAGACAGAGGAGAGACAGAGAGAGACAGAGGAGACAGAGAGACAGAGGAGACAGAGGAGACAGAGGAGACAGAGGAGACAGAGGAGAGAGAGGAGACAGAGGAGAGAGAGGAGAGAGAGGAGACAGAGGAGACAGAGGAGACAGAGGAGAGAGAGGAGACAGAGGAGCAGAGGAGACAGAGGAGACAGAGGAGAGGAGGAGCAGAGGAGAGAGAGGAGAGAGGGAGACAGAGGAGACAGAGGAGACAGAGGAGAAGAGGAGACAGAGGAGAGAGGGGAGAGGAGACAGAGGAGAGAGAGGAGAGAGAGAGACAGAGGAGAAGAGGAGACAGAGGAGAGAGAGGAGAGACAGAGGAGAGAGAGGAGACAGAGGAGAGAGAGGAGACAGAGGAGAGAGAGGAGACAGAGGAGAAGAGGAGACAGAGGAGAGAGAGGGGACGAGAGAGGAGAACAGAGGGCAGAGGACGGAGGAGACGAGGAGAGAAGGAGAGAGCAGGAGAGAGAGACAGAGGAGAGAGAGGACGAGGAGAAGAGGAGAGAGAGGACAGAGGAGAGAGAGAGACAGAGGGGAGGAGGAACAGAAGAGAGGAAAAAGAGAAGAGGAGAGAGAGGAGACAGAGAGAGAAGGAGAGGGGAGAGGAGAGAGGGCAGAGGAGAGAGAGCAGAGAGGGAGGCAGGGGTTTAGCGTGGCGGGGGGCAGCAGGGAAAGGGCGCTAATCGCTGCCCAAAACCACCAACCCCTGGCCTTGACGGCCCTTCTGAATGCAAATGTTTGGCTGGAAGGTGTTGGGGGGTTGTAAGAAAAGGGGGGGGGGGGGGGAGACAGGACAAAGAGAAGCCATTTCCCTCTCAACGCTTCACTTTGTCCAGGTTTTTTTTTGTTTGTTTTCAATGTCAGTATAGTTTGTGTACACTAGTTTCTTTGGAAAATTTAAATGAAGTATGTAGATAACAATTATTATGTCTCCCTCTCAACGCATCAAGAGAAGCCATTTCCCTCTCAAGGTTTCCCTTTTTCCAGAATTTTTTGTTTCAATGTCAGTATAGTTTGTGTACACTAGTTTCACTGGAACGTTTGAATGACGTATGTAATAAAAAAATTACGTCTAGACAGTTTTAGTATGCGTTTTTTTTAGTCCACGCGAAAGTAAGGGGTAAAAGGATATTAGGTTCATAATTTAAATTCGTTTCAGTAACAGAATTGCAAGTGGGGGGAAATACCAGAAAAATACTAAAAATACTAAAACGCGACAAATACAACATTAGTTCTCCTGCTTTATATAATGTATGTAAAAACTTTCGTCTGTACCAAGATTTCTTTCTTTACAGTGTCAGGGTCAAGGTACTGGCTCATTTCCAGGAATTTTGTCTGTTTGTCTTCTCTGAGCGAGTTTAAACTAACACGCTCTTCCCGAAGACGAAACGCCGCTACCTTCATGGTGGACAAAACGGTCGCATACCCAACATCTCACCATTGGTGAACCTCGGAGTTTAGCTGAGGAACGAATAAAAAATCACTATCATTCTTATACAGCCTTTTCATATCCCTTTTCGTTGGTCTTGGAAAGGAATAAACCTCTTTTATACAGATGATACAGGCAGGTTTGTGAGTATTGAAACACAGTTGTGACTGTAATAATTGGTGTTGCATAAAACGAGTCTTTACTTTTGAAGTTTATTTTCTAAGCATTCTGGAGACCTAAGCAGTTAAGAACGCCCAAATTGATTTATTTCCGGTTGAAAAGATTCAGAGATTTTGTTCATGCTGATCTTCTTATAAAACATAACAGACAAATATAATTATTGAAAACTGCATGCAAGCTAGCTTGAGTGGCGCTGGTGTCTTTAGTCAACCATCGAAGTAAAACCAAGCTACTCTAGGCCAGTGGAGGGGGGGTGGAGGGGGAGGTTGGTCTTGTCAACATCACTGTCACATAGCCGGAGTCTGCTTTCCCCTTCTACATTTATCTACTGTTACAAATCTCACCATGCTTCCATCAAACAATGCTCATCATCAAACATCATCATCATTATCACCACCACCATCATCATTTTTATTATCACCTCACCATCACCATCATCATCATCATCTATCATCATCATCATCATCATCATCATCATCATCAACCATCATCATCTCATCATCATCATCCCATCACCAAATCGCATCATTATCCTCTCTCCTCTCTCTGTCGTCGTCGTCCTCGTCATCATCATCATCATTTATTTAACATCAAATCAGAGAGAGGAGAGAGAGAGAGAGAGAAGAGAGAGAGAGAGAGAGAGAGAGAGAGAGAGAGAGAGAGAGGAGAGAGAGAGGAGAGAGAGAGAGAGAGGAGAGAGAGAGAGAGAGAGAGTTATTGTATATCGGCCTTGGGCAATACAAAAGCAAATTGGGCATGAAAATGGTACATGACAAGAGTTGCAAACATACCACTACTAACTTATGCTGGAAATTAAAGTGTCTCAATGTTTATGAAAATAGAATATCACATCAGCCATAACAGGAGTATTCGACGGTGAAGCAAGTCTACATCATAATATTCATAGTCGAGTCAACAATGTTTTATATACACATGTTATTCACCAACACGAAAATAATTTCTAATAAATTTAGCCTACTTCCTTTTTTTGATTGCATGGAAAACGAAACGCGATAGATCATATCTGTCCGTGGGATTTACAGCTTTCAGTAACAGGTGTAACGGCAGTCTTGTTGAATTTTGGGAAAATTGTTTCTTAAGTCTTCATAGACAGAGCATTTTAGTAAATAAAAAAAAGAGCGTTTTCATTCTCAACTTGGTTTTTACGAATACAACACTTCTTAGACTCAATTAATTAAACTACTATAACAATCCAGAGAGAGAGAGAGAGAGAGAGAGAGAGGAGAGAGAGAGAGAGAGAGAGAGAGAGAGAGAGAGAGAGAGAGAGAGAGAGAGAGAGAGAGAGACAGAAGACAGAGACAGACAGACAGAGACAGAGAGAGAGGCATACAGACAGAGACGAGAGAGAGAGAGACAGACAGACAGACACAGGACAGACAGACATATAATATACAGACAGACACTGACAAATACACACAGAGAGACGGAGACAGAAAGAGAGAGTCAGTGAGACAGAAACAGGCAGAGACAGAGACAAACATACACAGAAACATAGACACAAACACAGACAGAGATGAACAACACAGACACATACACACACACAGACAGCGCGAACATTTACAGACATATAGACAAACACACAGACACAGAGACGAACATACACAGACACAGACAGACAGACACACACACACACACACACACACAGACAGCACGAACATTTACAGACACATAGACAAACACACAGACACAGAGACTATCATACACAGACATATAGACACACAAAGACAGCATGAACATACACAGACACATAGACACACACACACACACACACACACACCACACACAACACACCACACACACACACATCACACACACACACACACACATACACAGAAGTGACAAAGCAACAGACCTCATCATCAACTATGCTGAAGTCCTCCAGCCCAGCATTCTTGGCGATCAGTCGACAGTGTCTGGCTGTTGGCCTCCCTTGGTCACAGAGGGGTACAGGAGGAACTGGTACCTGAAACATCACCCAGTGCAGTCTGCAGGATAAGCCAGGCCACAAGAAATCTTCACAACTTGAAGAACTTGAAGAAATTGAAGGAGAAAAGGAATTTGAAGAACTTGAAGAAAAAGAATTGGAAAGAATATGAAGAACAAGAATTTGAAGAACTTGAAGAAGAATTGGAAAGAATTTGAAGAAGAAGAATTTGGAAAAAAATTGAAGAATCTGAAGAATTTGAAAAAAAAATTGAATGGTAATAACAACAACACCAAAAACACCACCACCACCACCACCACCACAATAATAATAATAATAAATAATAATAATAATAATAATAATAATAACAATAAAACAACAATAATAATAATAATAATGATGATGATGATGATGATGATGATGATGATGATGATGATGATAATAATAACAATAATGATAATAATAATAATAATAATAATAATAATAATAATAATAATAAATAATAATAATAATAATAATAATGCTAATAATAATGATGATGATGATAATAATAATAATGCTAATAAAATAATAAATGCTAATATAATGCTAAAATAATAATATGCTATAATAATGGAAATAATGCTAAAATAATGCTAAAATAATGCAATAATAATGCTAATGCTAATGCTAATGTAATGCAATAATAATAAAATAAATAATAATAATAATGATAATAATAATAATAAATAATAATAATAATAATAATAATAATAAATAATAATAAATAATAATAATAATAAATAATAATAGATGCGAAGAAGAATGTGAAGAAGAAATGCGAAGAAGAAGAAAAGAGTGCGAAGAAGAATGCGAAAGAAGAAGAATGAAGGAAAGAAGAAGAATGCGAAGAAGAATGCGAGAAGAAGAATGCAAGAAGAAGAATGCGAAGAAGAAGCAAAGAAGAATGCAAAGAAGAAGAATGCGAAAGAAGAACGCGAAGAAGAAGAACGCGAAGAAGAAGAAGAAGCAGAAGAAGAAGAAGAAGAAGAAGAAGAAGAAGAAGAAGAAGAAGAAGAAGAAGAAGAAGAAGAATACAAAGTAGCAAGAGAAGAAGACTGCAAAGAGGAAGAAGAAACTCCACGTCACCCCCTCTGCTGCAGGCTGCTCAGCTTCATTCTACTGCTCTCCACTCCCACCCCCTCCACTCTACTCCAAATCAATACAATAAATACAAACAACAGAATTCAGTTTCTGTATAGGAACAATATTGTTTGGTTTATTTTTTTTTATATTTTATTCGTTTTTCTGTTACTTCTTCGTGGTTCACCAATGGTGAGATTTTCCGTATACGCAACTTGGGCCCCCCACCACTAAGATAGCCGCAGTCCATCTTCATGGATGATGCATGTTCTAGTTAATAACTTTCACACAGGATAAGCAAAACTGCTCAGCAAAGAAATTTGAGTTGAGAAAGAGGAGTTGGGAGTGTAGGTGTGTGGGTGTGTGGGTGAGGGGTTTCCTGTTTGACCTTGTGGTAATGCTCCAGAGGCTGAATTGTTGGGAACACTGTGTCATATTTGGCCACGGACCTCTTGGCCACACTGCGCTCTGTCTTGATCTTTGGCCCCTCTGTCCCCTTTCCTCAAACACTGGGGAGTTGGCAGGGGGGGGGGGGGGGGGGGTAGGATGGATAAGGAGCAGAAGAATAAGAAAAACTGGGAAGAAGAAGAAAAATAGTGAACAAGAATTGCCAAGAAGAAGAATTCCCAAGAAGAATACAAGAAAAAAATAATAATTTTATAAAATTGAAGAAGAAGAAGAGCAAGAAGGAGAACTGCAGAGAAGAATTTGATGAAGAGGAATTTGAAAAAGAAGAATTTGAAGACAAATGCAAACAAAAAGAATACAAAGAAGAAGAATGAGAAAAATATACGAGGAACTGCGAAGAAGAATACAAGAAAAAATGTTGAAGAATTTGAAGAAGAAAAAGGAGAAGAAGAAGAGCAAGAAGAATGTGAAGAATAAGAATTTGAAGAAAAATGCGAAGCCGAATGCAAGGAAAAAGAGTGAGAAGAAAAATTGTGACAAAAAACTCTGGAAACAAGAATTGCGAAGGAGAAGAATTGGAAAGAAGAATGCAAAGAAGAAGAATGCAAAGAAGAAGAATGCAAAGAAGAAGAAGAAGAAGAAGAAAAGAAGAAGAGAAGAAGAAGAAGAAGAATTACAAAGAAGAAGAATATAGATAGATAGTAGATAGATAGATAGATAGATAGATAGATAGATAGATAGAGAGAGAGAGAGAGAGAGAGAGAGAGAGAGAGAGAGAGAGAGAGAGAGAGAGAGAGAGAGAGAGAGAGAGGAGAGAGAGGAGAGAGAGAGAGAGAGAGAGACAGACAGACAGACAGACAGACAGACAGACAGACAGACAGACAAACAGACAGACAGACAGACAGACAGACAGACACAGACAGAGACACAGACATACACAGACAGACAGACAGACAGACAGACAGACAAATAGACAGACAGACAGACAGAGATAGAGGGTAATGTTTCTTTTGATATCACGAAAAGCACTTAAAATATGTTTTATATGAGTACAAGTTAAGAGAGCGTTTCTTTTATTTATGTCAAAATTTCAGTTTTCTTTTGAACATGCTGACAATAATAAACTTTATTGACCAGTCTGATACCCATTAATGTCATGGTAGATTTTGGTCTGCTCTCCACGGGGAGAGCGCAACTCCACAAGAGCAGCGCCACCCATTTACAGAAACCCCGTCTACCTGTGTTTTGTTTTGTTACCCTACCAGAGTATTTTTTTCCACAGAATTTTGCCAGAGACAAGCCATAGTTGCCATGGGTTCTTTTACGTTTACTGAATTTGTTTTGCTTATTTTAAAACATTTTTTGGTATAAAAAATGCTTTGTGTGATTATTTCGTGGGGTTGAAGAAAACACTATTTTAGAATTACTCAGATAAAGCAATCTCAATTTGTCGTTGTGTGTTCCCCAGCTTAACACCCTAGGTGGACACCCAGAATAGACACTCACAACATCTGGTAATCACTGTAAGATTGTCAGTACCCGCAGCATAAGAAAATTTAATGTGTGTGTATATTTAAAAAAAAGTGTTTCGTCCCATCGGCAGACATACTCCGATTTCTATCTATCTATCTATCTATCTATCTATCTATCTATCTATCTTTATCTATCTATCTATCTAATCTATCTATCTATCTATCTATCTCTATCTATCTATCTATCTATTCTATCTACTGTCTATCTATCTATCTGTCTGTATGCATGTCTGTCTGCCTGCCTATCTGCCTAATCTATCTATCTATCTATCTATCTATCTATCTATCTATCTATCTATCTATCTATCTATCTATCTATCTATCTATCTATCCATCTATCCATCTATCCATCTATCCATCTATCTAGCTGTCAGTGGGGCACCCCTGAAGACTTGACAACCAGTTCCCTCCATTCCTCTCTCTGTTCTGCCTTTCTCAGAGTTTTGTTGAGTTCTAGGCCTGTCTATTCGCTGATGTTGTCCTCCCACCTCTTCCTCGGTCTGCCTATTTTTCTTCATCCTTAGACAGTACCTTGCAGTATTGTTTTTGCAAGTCCTTGTGATCTTGTGACATTCCCGTACCATTTAAGTTTACCCTTCTTTACGATTGATAGAAGATTTTCGTAGGGACCAATGGTTTGCTGGATTCTGTTATGCACGTCTTCGTTGCTTATGTTGCCTCTGTATGAGATGCCAAGGAGTCTCCTGAAGCATCTCATCTCTACTGCCTGTACTCTTCTCTACAACTCTGCAGTCAGGGTCCATGATTCACTGGCATACAGGGATGTGGATATGACAAGGGAGCACATTAGTCTGATCTTGGACTTGATTGAGATATTTGTATCTTTCCAGATGGTGTTCTCCGATTTCCGAGGATCTACTTCTCCTTTCAAGGGGACGTTTTTTAAGTGCACAGAGTTCTCCTAGCTGAAGACAGTCTCAAGCTAGCTATATACGACATACCAACAGTTTCATATAGGCATCGGCATGGCACATAACTGACAGGATTAACTGTGAATTACAAAGCTTCTGATCTGGGCCTGTTTTGAAATACGATTTTGCCTTGCCTTGCCCTTGCCTTGCCCATGCCTTCCCTTTCCTGTCCCTGCCTTGTCTTGGTTTGCCTCTATTTCTCTTTCCTTTCCTAATCTGTGCCTTGCCCTGCTCTTGCTTTGCATTGCCATTCCTGTCCTTTCCTGTCCTTTTCTCATCTTTCCTATCCTTTCCTTGTCTTTCCTGTCGTTTCTTTGTCTTTCCTGTCGTTTCCTGTCCTTTCCCTTATCTTCCTGTCGTTTCTGTCCTTTCCTTATCTTTCTGTCGTTTCCTGTCCTTTCCTTGTCTTTCCTGTCGTTTCCTGTCCTTTCTTATCTTTCCGTCCTTTCCTGTCCTTTTCTTGCCCTGCTTTGCCTTAGCTTGCTGTGGTTTATCTTTCCTTGCCTTTCGGAAAAAGAAGAAGTTTCATTATTTGGCAAGGACTCAGACCTTTGAGGGCACACTGTGCCCTACCCTCCATCTCTCTTGCTCTGTCCCCTCCCCTCACACACACCACGGGGCGTTGGCACAGGGCGGGAAAGGGCTGGGGGTGAGGGGGTGAAGACAGAGGGTAGAAAAAGAAGGGAGGGTGGAGGGGGGGGGGGGGGGCAGGGGAAGGGTGGAGGGGGGGGGGGTCAATAGTGACATGCCTTACAATCCTGATGGAGGCTGATGCCTGACTGTCTGCACCAGATGACGTAAGTGGTCAAGGAATGCTTGCAGTGTGGTCCTGTTTGTAATGTGGAAATGTGGGGACTCTCTCTCTCTCTCTCTCTCTCTCTCTCTCTCTCTCTCTCTCTCTCTCTCTCTCTCTCTCTCTCTCTCTCTTTTGGCTATAAAAATGTCAGCATTAACTTTTGCCAAGAAAAAAAAAAGATTTCGTTGCACTGGATGTCAGTTGTGCAGTCCATTGCATCTGCAGATAGAGAAATGGATGAACTCCGATCTCTAGCCAGGAACGAAAACCAAAAGACAACAACAATAAAATCTAGAGCCAACACATTTTCCTTTTGTGATTTCCAGACTGATTTAAAATCGAGTAAAATACACACTAATTATGTACACGCTATTATATACATGTTTCCCCAGACAGACGTAACAATCTTGTAGAAGCATCCAGCAAGCTCGTTTGCCTTGTGGAGTGATTGTAACCCAGGAGACAAAATCAGCCTCTCACCAAAGCTAGAAGTGTCTGACCACAAAACCAAACCAAGAAAGACTACCACTTACACCCTCCCCCCTACCTCCATCACACCATCTTCACAAACCCCAGACCCTGTTCAATCAATAACCAATCCACTACTCAATGCCCCACAAAAGGATCAGACAGCCTACAGCAAAAACAAAAAAAACTGATGATGCAAAATTCCTGCCCTGACCTTGTGAGAAAATCCCGGAAAGAGAGCGGCCTGCAGAAAACAATGAGTCATGTGTGGCCAGGGATCAGGGACACACTCTCCTTTGCCTTCAGCCCAGTCTCCCCCTTCCCCCTTCCCCACCTCCTGTCCTCACCCCCCTACCCCTGTCTCTGCCACCCCCCCCCCCCAGCCTAGTGGTCCAAGCAAGCCATCCCCGGACTGCCTCCCCGCCCCCTTCTGTTGCTTTGACCACACAGGGCGTGGCCAGGGAAGGGAAGAGATGTAAGAATGAAGGAGGAAGGGGGAAGGAGGTGGGGGGTAGGGGGTATGGAGGAGGAAGAGGGGGGACAGACATTGCGGGGGGGGGGGGGGGGGGGGGGGGGGGGTTGGTGAGATGTAATGATTAATTAAGAGCTAGCTTGGTGGATTTGCGACCACAGGTCTTGGAATGCGAGGAATCTTTGACACTTTTTTGAAACAGTAGATGAAGGGGAGAGGATTCAGCGCTGTGTTGGATTTTCGTTTTCCTACTTCTGATTATTTTGGGGGGTCTCTTTGTGTTTGTTTCTTTGTTCTAGATCTACTTTTGTGACGGTAGACATGAATTGCTTTGTTATAAAATTGAAAATCAGAAGCGACAGTTTTATTGCTATCTTTTGGATGCATTCAGTTTTCTTCTTTTTCTCGGCTAGAGCGCCAAGGTTTACCAGTGGTGATGCTGTCTGGGGAAGCAACCCTTTGGAGTCCCACTTCACCCTGTTGGTAGCCGCATTCTGACTTCGGGGACGATATTCAGCTGCCTTACTTACTTAATCTGTGGTTGCTTGACTATCACCACCCCCTCTCCACCTCCCTCTAGGCCACCCACCCCATTCCTCCCTGAGTAGAGTGCGTGGGTGGATGAGCAGCAGCAGCAGTAAGGGAAGAGAAGGGAGTTAAAAGAGGTGGGGTGGAGGTGGGGGTGGGATGGAGATGGCAGGATGTGGTCTGGTGGGAATGGGAGTGGAAGTGTGGGCGGTGTGACACAGGAGATGCAGGCATGTTGGAGTCTGACTGTGTTGGTTCTGCTGATTAGGTCTGTCGGTCTGTCGTCTGTTGTCCGTTGTCTTCATGGTACGAAGGAGGTCACTGAGTGTTTTCTGTATTTATCTCTTCTCTGTCTTCTGTCTGTTGTCTCTCTTCTTGGTCAACGGGTCTCTCGATGTCGTCTTTGTTTTTCTTCTCGTCTGTCTGTGTCTCTCTGTCTGTCTGTCTGTCTTCTGTGTGTCCCTTTGTTGTTACATATTAGTCTGTCTGTCTGTCTTTTGTCTCTCTCTGTCTGTCTGATGTCTCTCTGTCTGTCTGTCTGTCTCTGTTTCTCATTTTTATATACGAGAGATAAGTCTGTCAGAGTCTCTCTCTCTCTTGTCTCTCTCTGCTCTCTCTGTCTCTGTCTCTGTCTCTCGTCTCTCTCTCTCTCTGCTCTCTTCTCTCTCTCTTCTCTCTCTCTCTCTCTCTCTCTCTCTCTCTCTTCTTTCTTAAGCATCGAATCACCCAGTCTTTTGGAAAGTAAGATCATAGTCAGTTAATTAAATCTGGCTATGTTTGACTGATTCGTTAACAATATTTATTCCCAAGGGGTACAGATGAATAATAGTGATGTTTACAAGACATAGTCAATGACACAATGAACATAATATTCGCATAGTGCAACTGGTACTATTCTTATAAGTTATTATGCAGTTCAAAAGGACTTGCTAAGACAATACTACAAGGCACTATCCAAAGAGGCAGAAAAAGAGGCAGACCAAGGAAGAGATGGAAGGACATCAGCGAATGGACAGGCCCAGAACTCAACAGAACCCTGAGAAAGGCAGAACAGAGAGAGGAATGGAGGGAACTGGTTGTCAAGTCTTCGGCGGTGCCCCACTGTCGCCAGAATACGGGATAAGATAGATAGATAGATAGATAGATAGATAGATAGATAGATAGATAGATAGATAGATAGATAGATAGTAGATAGATAGATAGATAGATGATGGATGGATGGATGATGGACGGACGGACGGACGGACGGACGGACGGACGGACGGACGGACGGACAGACAGACAGACAGACAGACAGACAGACAGACAGACAGACAGATAGATAGATAGATAGATAGATAGATAGATAGATAGATAGATAGATAGATAGATAGAATAATGCAGTCGATATGGGTCAAAGTGTCAATGTCAATCTCTAACAGTCATAATCATTTTCATGCCTGTCGCATTGGTCATCTCTGTGTCTGTCTGTCTCTCTGTCTGTCTGTGTCTGTCTGTCTGTCTCTTTGTATTTGTGTGTGTGTGTGTGTGTGTGTGTGTGTGTGTGTGTGTGTGTGTGTGTGTGTTGTGTGTGTGTGTGTATTTTATTTTATCATATTTTATTTTATTTTATACCACTTTATGTCACAGCAGATTTCTCTGCGTGAAATTCGGGCTGCTCTCCTCGGGGAGAGCGCGTCGCCACAAGTGCAGCGCCTACCCATTATCTTTTTTTCCTATCAGGGATGGTTTCTAAACACGACACCTGTGTGCATGCAGGTTTTTAAAAATATAATTTTGTCATCCGCTCCTACCGGCACACGATGGCCTGCTCTTCCGAAAGGCGGAACGGGATTTTAACGTGTGCGCAAGATGTTCTGCGTGCGTTCGCACACGGGATCTTGGTTTATGGTCTCATCCGAATGACTTTGACATTCAGTTCGATTTTTTCGTCAAATTGGAAAGAAAGGGCGAGCTGGGTACAACCCAGAAACTCGCGGTTTACATATTGGCAGGCGAACGTCTTAACCATCCTGCCACCGTCCTTCTCTCTCTCTGTGTGTGTGTGTGTGTGTGTGTTGGTGTGGTGTGTGTGTGTGTGTGTGTGTGTGTGTGTGTGTGTGTTGTGTGTGTGTGTGTGTGTGTGTGTGTGTGCATGCTCGAGCACGCGCGTGCGCATGTGTGATATCTCTGCTGCTATTTCTCTCTCTTTCTCACTTTTTATTCTTTTCCTATTTCTAAAATAAAAATCGATGTCCGATGTCACTAGCTACCGATGTGTACTTATCCTGAAAACAGCACATCAACAATAGTAAGAGCATGCAATCAATAACAGTAACAACTACAGAGAAATATAATAGTGCGGCATCTTTAAAAAACTAACCCTGCGTTCCAGCATCCATCTGTAGTTGTCCGTTTTGTTCGAATTTTGAGCAGGTATCCAAATGGATGGTAACCATTGTGCATGTTGATGCTGATGCTTATCAATCAGTTGTGGGCCCTTTTCTCGGGAATGAAGTGATAAAAATACTTTGCGCAAGAAAGAAAAAAAAATCCCGCAAACACTTGACTATTAAATCGACAACTGGTGGTAACATCCATTTCCTAAGTAATGAGAACTATCGAGCATCATAGAACGTGAAAGGTCAAAGTTTTCATCTTCCCCACTCTCCTGCTATCCCCCCCCCCCCACCAAAAGATTTGTCAGGAAACAAACACACAAAAACTATGATGAAAAAATTTGAATGATTAGTGGAAAATGTAGTTAAACAGTTCAAGACAATGAGCCGAAAGAATTGGCAAAAGCCAAAACAGGACACAACAGATATGAAGAAAAGAGGGGGGGGGGGAGGGGGGGAGAGAAATGAGAAAAACCCCAAGTACAGAGTAAAAGAGGAAAAAAGGAAAAGAAAAGAGCAAAAGAGAGAAAATAAGATTAAACAAGAAAAACAAGTAACTTCAAGGGAAAAAGACAAAAATCTGAAAAAAAAATTGAAGAAGAGGAATTGCGAAGAATGCGAAGAATATATAGAATACAAAGACTGAGAAGAAGAAGATGGGGAAAAAAGGAGAAGAGGAAGAAGAAGAAGAGAAGAAGAAGAAGAAGAAGAAGAGAGAGAGAGAGAGAGAGAGAGAGAGGAGAGAGAGAGAGAGGAGAGAGAGAGAATACAGATTAAAAAGGGATATTCTAAGAACCCAAAATAAAAATAACAGAGAAATCAAACAAAATAACACAAAAAAAAACCGACCCCCCCCCCCCTCCACAAACACACCAAAAGAAAAAGAATATTGACAGCATCCCACTTACACGACAGACAGGCAGGCAGGCAGACAGACAGACCCATGCAGGGGACGGGACAGCCTGGTGGTTAAAGTAATTAGCACAGCCGCCAAGGATTAAATTCTGACATGAAGAGTGACAGCAAGCCAGTTTGTATACAGATACCTACTATCACCGTGAACAATATTATCGTGGGAAACAATAAATCTTTACCCTCTGGGAGTTATAGTGAACAATGAAGTTATGCAAGACTCCTGGAAATGGGCAATCTTGATACTTTAAATCCTCCATATCCCCCTCCTCCCATTCCCACCTACCTACCCTCCCCCTCCCCCCCCCTACCATCCCCTCCCCCTATCCCCTCCTCTCCTACCCCCCTCCATCCCCTCCATCCCCCCCTCCCCCCACCTACCTATCCCCCTCCTCCCCTATCCTACCCCCTACCTATCCCCCTCCCCTCCTCCCCTCCCCCTACCTATCCCCCCTCCCCTATCCCCTCCCTACCTATCCCCCACCTACCTATCCCCTCTCCTCCCCCCACATTCCCCCTCCTTCTGCCTATCCCAGCTCCTCCCCTCTCTATTTATCCCCCCATCCCCCTGCCTATCCCCCTCCTCTCCAAAAAAGAAAAAATAAGCACAACATGGGAAGATAGACAACACATCTCCTCCAAAGCGCGGAGGATTAGAAGTTAGGGGGCGATCCCCATAGAGATCTGACATTCCTAATTCAAAGCTTAAGTTGTTGCCATCGTAGTTTTGCAACATATCATTGCACTAACGATTCCACACTTTAAAGGTTCTTTTCCCATGTCTGATCAGAAATTGAAAAAAAGCTTAATCTTAAACATTTCTTGTCACCATGTACTTGTTTCAAACAGGTAAACAGCACAGTCTACAATTTTATATATAAAAATAACTGCTTCATTTACATTAGATACAGATTTCCCCTGGACTTCTGAGTAACTTCAAACAATAAAAAGGAACATAACTGATATGACAGCCTTTGAAGGGGGGTAATATTGCCTTAGAATAAATTAACATTTTATCAGCATATAGAATGTATCAGAAATTCTAAATCCATGCAGCATAAATAACACAGGTAAAACAACTTACAGTTTGAAGACAGTTGCCATTGCCAAATTTGTTATCTGGGGGCAATCACGGACAGATAAGAAATGAAACAAGAGGGGAAATTTTTTTTTGTTTGAAATGAGTATATCTTGAGACTGGATTGAAAACTGTCATAAGTAGGCTTTTTGCGAAGTGAGAGAGGGGGGTAATTCCAGACCGATGGACCAGAAAAATAGAGAAATAGAAACAAAACACACACACACACACACACACACACACACACACACAACACACACACACACACACACACACATGCTGTGTGGCTATTTTATATCAATGTTACTTCCCCTTCAGAGACTATCTTAAAAATTCAATCCCTTTTAATTGTTTAAAGTTGCTTAGTAGTCCAGATAAAAGTTGCCATATCATGGAAAAGAAGCAACAACTTTTATATGAATTTGTAGGAATTGCTGTTTACCTGTCTTGAACAAGTACAAGGTGAAGTAAATGATTGTAAATATATATATTCTTTTCATTTTTAAACTAATATAGGAAAATACCTTCAAAGTTTGGAATTGTTTGTTTGATAACAGGCCATAAAAATTAGATTGCAGTAACTTAAGCCGAGTTAGGAATGGCAGGTCATTACGGGGATCTCCCCTAACTTCTATTCCTCTGAGCTTTGGAGGAGATGTGTTGTCTATCTTTCTGTGTTTGTGCCTGGAGGAGGGGGAGGAGGAGGGGGGGCCTCAGTGGGTAGATAGGACAGAAGGTAGGGAAGGGGGAGAGATAGGACAGGAGGGGGGGGAGGGGGAGAGATAAGACAGGAGGGGGAAGATAGGCAGGAGGGAGGAGATAGGACAGGAGGGGGATAGATAGGGGGAGATAGGACAGGAGGGGGGAATGGGGAGATAGGACAGGAGGGGGACAGGATAGGGGGAGATAGGACAGGAGGGGGAAGGATAGGGGGAGATAGGACAGGAGGGGGAGGAGATAGGACAGGAGGGGGAGTAGATAGGACAGGAGGGGGGAGATAGGACAGGAGGGGGGAGATAGGACAGGAGGGGGGAGATAGGACAGGAGGGGGGAGATAGGACAGGAGGGGGATAGAATGGGGGAGATAGGACAGGAGGGGGGATAGATGACAGGTAGGGGGAGATGGGACAGGAGGGGGAGATAGGACAGGAGGGGGTAGATAGGGGAGATAGGACAGGAGGGGGGAGATAGGACAGGAGGGGATAGAATGGGGATATAGGACAGGAGGGGGATAGGACAGGGGGATGGGGGAGAGGACAGAAGGGGGGAGGGAGGTGAGTATATTAGGGAGAGGGAAAGGTAGGTAAAGGAGGTTTAAGAGTGGAGGTTGGGAGATAGGATGCTGGGGAAACTGGGCTTGTGGTTAAGTTGGGAGGGAGAAGAAGGTTATGTTTGGTCTATAATAATTGGTATCATTGTCTCAATCACCCTCTGGCAAATAAACATTAATCAATAAACTAAGGAGAAAAAACAAATAAGACCTCTCTGGCTTTATATTTATAATCACTCAGAAGG
>CM060328.1:63793648-63798648 GCA_030674155.1 Stramonita haemastoma
TGTGTGTGGGTGTGTGTATGTGGTGTGGTGGTGCGTGGGGTGTGTGTGTGGTGGTGTTGCGCGCCGGCTGTTGTGTTGCGATGCGTGTATGCGCGCACTGATCTGTTATGGCATTTACTATTGCAGACATTGCACAATTAACTAAACTGAGAGACAGATGCACAGATTGTACTTCTTAAGGCTTGACAGAAAGGAGAGAGAGAGGAGGAGAGAGAGAGAGAGAGAGAGAGAGAGAGAGAGGAGAGAGAGAGAGAGAGAGAGAGAGAGAGAGAGGAGAGAGAGAGAGAGAGAGAGGAGAGAGAGAGAGGAGAGAGAGAGAGAGAGAGAGAGAGAGAGAGAGAGAGAGAGAGAGAGAGAGAGAGAGGAATTTCCAGCACCGAATTTCCAGAAGGTGGGGCAGCTGTTTATACTGACAGGCTCCTAGCATCCTCACGGGGCAGCATTAAAGACAAAGGCTGCCTGAAATTAAATTTAAAAAAGAAAGTGGCGAGGCACTTGATTCACTTACATTCGAGAACTTCTCGTTCTGTGTGTGCTTATGGTCACCCTCAGTGACTCCCTCAGAAAATGACTCATTTGTCATCAAAGGGTAATGTATTCAAGAAACACAGGGACAGACACGCAGTCACACAAACAGACAGAAACACACAGACACAGACAGACAGACACACACACACAAGAACACACACACACAAACAAACACACACACATATACACACTCACACAGACGGAAAGACACACACACACACACACACACACACACACACACACACACACACACACACACACACACACACACACACACACACAACATTTAAGTATTAGCAAGAAGACATTCTGTAGTTTGTATGAAAATGTTTTTCTTTATAATGATGTACCTTTCGACAATCAGAGCACAAGAAACTAGCACACAGTCAGTTTGGCAACAGAGTCTATAATATACGTTCTTGAGACCGAAGCTCAAGTCGTACACCTTATTTTAAACTGCCAAAGCAGTTTTGGTCATTGTACACCAGAAAAAACAACAACACAAAAAAGAGATCCCCAGGTTTCTTTCGAATGAGGGCATCACAGACGGTTTATGTACTTTATCCTGCAGTTCAAACTCTCTTTGTGACACTGTTGTGAAGGAAAGGGGGTGGGGATGTGAAGAAGAGAGGGAGGGGGGAGAGAGAGAGAGAGGGGGGGGGAGAGAGAGAGAGAGAGAGAGGAGAGGAGAGAGAGAGAGAGAGAGAGAGAGAGAGAGAGAGAGGAGAGAGAGAGAGGAGAGAGAGAGAGAGAGAGAGAGAGAGAGAGAGAGAGAGAGAGAGGAGAGAGAGAGAGAGAGATTCTTTTATACCGAGGATAATGGAATAAGCACTCTTGTGCTTTTTTATCCAGTCCCGTGTGTATGCAGATTTATAAATGTCATCTGTTCCCACCGGCACACGATTGCCTACTCTTACGAAAAGCAGAACAGGATTTAACGTGTGCGCAAGGTATTCTGCGTGCGTTCGCACACGGGGCCTCGGTTTAAAGTCTCATCCGAAGGACTCTGGGGAGAGTGGAGTCAGCAAAGGGAGAGAGAGAGAGAGAGAGGAGAGAGAGAGGAGAGAGAGAGAGAGGAGAGAGAGAGAGAGAGGAGAGAGAGAGAGAGAGAGAGAGAGAGAGAGAGAGAGAGAGCGAGCGAGCGAGACGAGGAGAGAGAGAGAGAGGAGAGGAGAGAGAGAGAGAGAGAGAGAGAGGAGAGAGATGAGAGAGAGGAGAGAGAGAGAGAGAGAGAGTGCATTCAGAAGAGACTGGAAGTAACGGTGTCTTAAACATTCTTTTGTCCTCTTAGCTCTGTGTTTACTTTTCACGGCGCATCTTGCTTTAGTTTCTTTTGGCTTTGACACTTTCTGTTGATTTTGTATCTTTCATCTTGAATCTTGTGGATAGTGCAGCAGTCTTCTCGGTTTAGCTCTAGAGGTCACACCACTCTTCTGGCTAGCTGGACGGACACAAAAGCCACTGTGTAATGCGTGACAAACGTCATGACATGCACACGCACACACAAATGCATAGACACAGATACAGACAGACAGACAGACACACACACACAAACAAACACACACACACACATAAACACGAACACACTCACACAAACACACACACACAATATACACACACAACACACACATTCTTGTTTTGTGTAATATCCGTTAATATAAGAAGACGTTACATTAAAAAGAAAGAAAGAACATACATCCCTCCACCCCCCCCTTCCGCCTTCATCATCCCTCCTCCCCCACACTCATGATACGTAACTCCTTTTCTTTTCTACCCCGTCCTGAGAAAAGAAAAAGAATCCAGTCCTCTTTCAGCCGATTATAATTCTGAGCATCATGTTCTGTGTCCCATTCATGTCTGCTGACACCACGAGAGAGAGAGAGAGGAGAGAGAGAGAGAGAGAGAGAGAGGAGAGAGAGAGAGAGAGAGAGAGAGAGAGAGAGAGAGAGAGAAGAGAGGACAGAGAGAGAGAGAGAGACAGAGAGAGAGAGAGAGAGAGAAGAGAGAAGAGAGAGAGAGAGAGAGAGAGAGAGAGAGAGAGAGAGAGAGAGAGAGAGAGAGAGAGAGAAGAGAGAGAGAGAGAGAGAGAGAGAGAGAGAGAGAGAGAGGAGAGAGAGAGGAGAACTATAAAGGCAGAGGAAACAGTGAGAGTATTTGCACTACAGGCCCAAGGAAAAAAGCGAAATGTTTATGTAGCAAAATATCAAGCCCTGCACACGGCGGACTGACAGTTTGCAAAGCCCGGAGATGTTTGTGCAGTAAGTAAATTAGGAGCAGAAGCAGAAAGGGAGAAAGAGCGAAAGGCGAAGTAGAGATGAGATGTGAAGATGGGATATGTACAGTGTTATGTTCTAATATGTAATACTGTCCGCAGAGATTTTCTAACTTGTTTTTTTCTCTTTTAGATAGCACGTTTCCTTTTTTCTTCACGTTCCCAGTCGGCAAATCTTTTCTAAACTGTGAATCCTGAGCAAGGAGCAGCAAAAGCAGCAAAGCATTGGACAGCAAAGGCAACCACCTCCCCCAAATCCCCCCCCCCAGGAAAACCCCCAAGGAATACAAGAAAGAACCCACCATTCCTTTGCCATGAACCCCTCTTTCTCCTTCCACTAAAATCCTTTACAGACCAGTTTCAAGTCTGGGTTTCCTCTGTAAAAAAGCAGCGAAGGCAGTTTTGCATCCCATCTCTGATCATATCCACAAGAACAGCCAGGTCAATCTTTGTCAATCTGCCCACACTGGTAATTGTCAACTGGTTATATACCATTGTGTTTTTAGTTCTTGCAAAATCCTGTTCATGGCGTCTTCAAAACCTTTTATGACTGGGATATTACTTTTTGCATTCTGCTTGATTTGTCAAGAGCCTTTGATACTTTAGGTCAGGTAGCTCAGGTTCATCAACTATTTCATTTTTGTGTGAATAAGACGTTCAACGTTCTGTTTGTATCGTTTTTTTTTTTAATTTTACAACTGTAATGTGTTTGTACTTTTGATCGTATGTCCTGAAGTTGGTGTTCCACAAGGGTGTGTCAAGAAACCACACCTGTTAATTACACCTCAGTCTGTTCCGGATTTCGTATATCCTCAGTCTGTTTGACGTAGTTTTGCACACAATATACACACTTACAGCTTTTGACTAGTTTTGCGCCTTGTCCCTCTTTTCATAGCTCCACTGGTTACCAGTTCAATTAAAAAACGACAGACATTATTGCCTCATACACAATATCAGCCCCTCCATCATCATTGATCTCCTTGACACTGCCCACATCACTGATGGTTTTATCACAGTTCTGGATTAAACCGCTGACGCTGGGGGCAGTATATATTAGTATATAGCAAAGTAAGAGGCTGTATGATCAGTGGCTTTCCCATTCAAGGAATTCCACTTTACAGTCAGTCTTTAGTGATCAACATGACTCTGTCTAGGAAGGCTTGACTTGCACAGTCCTTATGTGCTGCAGCCCTGGAGGCTTAATTTTGGCCTTTGGAGAACATCTCCAACGCTGACTGTCCTTATGCCCTCTTCGCCGAAAGAGTGGGGATGTACTGTGGGCAAGGCAATCTCACTATATAAGACTTCTTCCCAATTTCCGAAAAGCAGCTGCCTCCTCTGCTGTTTTGAAGGTCATCGCCGGACATGGACGGACAGAACAACATCACGAATATCCGCTAGTGACAAGATTCTTCCATATGATGATGTGATAATAATATAATAATGATGATAATGATAATATAATAATAATCAACTAATAATTTATATGATATATGATGATAACACAACAACTATAAATATATACGACCTACTACAACAACTAACTACAATACTATGATACTACTACTACTACTACTACTACTACTACATACTACTACTACTACTAACGATAATATATTGATAATAAAACTAAATACAAAATACAAACTATGGTATAATTGGAATTTCTATGGCGATATACATTGTAGAAGCAAATCAAAGCTGGGTTTATATTCATTGATTCATGCACAACATGGATATCTGCTGGTTAAAAGTCCTTCCTATTAGTAATTTTGAAATGCTAGCTACTTTTCCTTGTTTTTAATCGTAACTCTATTTTTCCTTTCAAACATTCAAAATAAACAACTCTTACTGTTTCTCTTACTTGAAGTGTACGTTCAAAGTGCCACAAGACACCTATGTAAGTTTACATCATGCACACACGTTAAATCCTGCTCCGCTTTTCGTAAAAGTAGGCCATTGTGTGCCGGTGGGAACAGATGACAAGATTTACAAAACTACATACAGACGGAGACTGGTGTAAAAAAACACAAATAAGTGCTTATTCCATTATCCTCGATTAAATGAATATAATAAAAAAAATAATGCAAGCATGTCAGAAGATGTTCGGCGCATAGCTCACGTACATGGAAGAATCTAGTGAATAGCTCTTCAGTGCAGTGCCCTAATGTCTTCGGGTACAGTTAAAAGAATATGAATT
>CM060328.1:63811148-63831148 GCA_030674155.1 Stramonita haemastoma
ACACACAGGAAAAGATGTGGGGGGAAAGTGCTGAATCACGACATGCTAATGCAGTGTCAGGGGACTCCTGTCATCACACAATGGCTTGTCTACAGTAGACTACAAAAAACCAGAAAGAATATCCCTGAGGAAATCAGAGACTGTCAGGTTATTGTCTGTGGTTAACTAAAGTTGGAAATGATTGTATTGTGGTATACCTAAAGTTGGAAATGATTGTCTGTGATATAACTAAGATGAAAATGATTGTCTGTGATTATTAGTAAAGATGAAAGTGATTGTGATATAACTAAAGATGAAAATGATTGTGAGTTATATAACTAAAAATGAAAATGAGAGTATGTGATATAACTAAAGATAAAATCCTTACCCGGATGTGCCGCGTGACATTTGAGTCACGGTTGATATTCCATTACGCAGTGAATGCAGTGACAAAATAATGAGTTACACACAGGGTTGGCTTGTTAATTCATAAGCTTTCTTTCGTGGTATGGAACTCGTGCTATGAATATTGTCTCTGTATCTGTTGTAACGTTGAATTTGAATCAATGTTTTTGTCACATACCCTCTCCCCCCCCCCTCATCCCCCACCTCTTGAATTATGTGAATGTGTTTAAAACCCTGATACATTAAAACATTTGTATCATTTCTACAGAACGAGAGCAACACTGTTATTAACTCATTTAAATGACTGCGTTACTTTTGCACAGAAACCAACTGTGGATAACGTTTTTTTCTGTAAGCGATATGCGATGAATTAGTGTGCATTTAATGAGGTAACAATCAGATTTGCCTTAACCATGTTAAGTCTTGTTATAAGCGTTGGTCTGAATAATCAGACTTGTCTTTACCATTTTAAAGTCTTGTTATAAGCTGGTCTGAATAATCAGCACTTCTTAGCACGTTAAAGTCTTGTTATAAGCTTGTCTGAATAATCAGCACTTCCTTTAGCATGTTAAGTCTTTTATAAGCCTTGTCTGAATATCAGAACTTTCTTTACATGTTAAGTCTGTTATAAGCCTTGGTCTGAATAATCAGACTTGTCTTCACCATGTTAAAGTCTTGTTATAAGCCTTGGTCTGAATAATCAGAACTGTCTTCACCATTTTAAAGTCTTGTTATAAGCCTTGGTCTGAAATAATCAGAATTTGTCTTCACCATGTTAAAAAGTCTCGTTAGAAATCTTCGTCTGAGTAATCAGAATTGCCATTGCCATGTTAAGTCTTGTTATAGGCCTTGGTCTGAATAATAAACGCCGTCACCGTGTTAAAAAGCCTTGCTAAAAACCCTGGTCTAACCAATCAGTACCGTTATTACCATGTTAAAGTCTTGTTACCAAAAGTCTTGTTACCGGCGTTGCTATGACTGACAAGTTTCTGCACCAGCGTCTGTAATTGTTTCCTTCATTATCTCTTCTCTCCTCTGCCCCCTCCCCCTCTCTTCCTCTTTGACCTCAGGAGAAATCAGGGGGACACCCCTCTCAATCTTTCATGCTGTGTGCATTGGGCAAGGCGAGTCCAAACTGACAAAAGTACACGTCTACCTAATTATTGTTGCAACACCTCCCTCTCTGTTCTTCCTCTTCCTCCTCCCCTCTTTTTATGCTTTCTTGCAATCTCTATGTCTCTTTGTTTATGTCTCTGTCTCTCTGTGTATCTATCTCTGTCTTTCTGTCTCTCTCTTTCTCTGTTTCTCTCTTGTTGTTTCTCTGTCTGTCTGTCTGTCTGTCCCTGCCTCATTTTCTCTGTCCCCCGTCTCTCTGTCTCTTTACATCTATTTCTGTCTCTCTATCTCTCTCTTTCTCTGTCTCTCTTTTTGTCTCCCTCTGTCTGTCTGTCTGTCTCTCTCTCCCCTTGTTATAGTATAGCACTCTATGTGAACAGAGTTGAAACATACAACCACCACAACAAATTGCCCTGCATACGGTCCACAACTGGTCAGTTTCATAGTACGTACAAAGTGGTGTGTATTTGTTTGCACTCAAAATCTTAGTTTGCTTCATAGAAAAAACAACAACAAAAAACAAGGGTCCCTTGCTGTTCAAGAAAATATGAATGTCACTTCAAGGTGAAGATCTCTGTAAAGAAACAGGTCATCAGAGATTTGAGGGGTCGTCTGATATGACGACAGGTATACATATACAACTCTGCTTCTGTCACTCTATGTAGGATTCAGTAGCATTGTTTTGTAATGGACTCATGAATATGTGATGCGTAAAGCGATAAAAATGAACAAGAGTGTAAATGGATATATTCCTGACTGTCATGTTACAATAAGCAACAAAGGACTAGCCTAATTTATTATATCTCTATACATGCGGTCTTGTCTCATTTTAAGACTCTTCGTATGTGACCAGTTTTTACATAAGCAGTTTTAAGGCATAAATTGATCCCACTGAGTTGTTACATTTTCGAAAATCTATATATCATTACCTTTATTTTGATGTACGATTTATTCTTCTACCTCTACAATTAACAAAGTTATGGATGTTTGAAATGAGTGACCAGAGATTTCACATTCTGAGAAAACTGAGTTTGAAGTTTTTAACAATTCTAGCTAACACCGTAGCAGGTCCATAAAAACGCTTTTAAAAACACCCTTTTTAATCGAATCGAATCTTTTGAAGTACATAGTAAATTTAATACCTACAGATTCCATTTTGGATGAAAAGTCCAAAGTGACAAAGCGGACCCTACCTTCCCTGTTTTGGGCCTCTCTCCTTTTCGCTGCCGCCTACAGCTACGACACATTCTGTAAAACCGCGTCACATATTCAAGGAGGTATGTATATATATATGTACCTTTAGGACAGGGTTGAACCAAGGAAGACAAGACATATTCACAGGAAGAAAGGCACTGTCGTTACGTAATGAGAAATACAGCACTGGGGACATAACACGCATCAAACAGACCATTACTCCCTTCAAACTCGAAAAGGACATTTAAAGATAAAAGTTGATAGAATAAAAGTGACCAAATTTCAAGAAAATCTGAAAGAAAATATCCACTGACAAGTGAATGTGTGGTATTTCGCTAATGCCAAGAATATTTTTTTTTCGGTAGCTGGATAAAAATAGGCGGTGTTACTACTGATAAATGCTTCAGTATTTACTGCAATTGTTTTAAGTGCTTTGTGGGCAAGGTTTCTTTTACACACAACAACACACACACACACACACACACACACACACACACCACACACACACACCACACACACACACACACCACAACATTTGCACCTACACCCACACAGCAGCAAACAGAGAGAGCCAGCAAAAGACAGTGAGTATTGGTTTAGGGAAAATGGGACTTTCTTAAAACGGACCGGTGGGCCAAAGACAAACAAAGTGATCAATGACATTGTCCCTGTCGCCCTTTTCGGGCCAGAAGCTTTGGCGAGAAAGGGAGGTAACAGAGCGGACAGCGGAGCAGATGGACCGCTCCCATTAAGGGAGAGTGTGCCGCCTCTGAACAGTCTGAAGCCAAGCCACCCAGGACCCAGTCAGTTAACCCAGCAGAGCCTACCTTCTGTGTCAGGCCTATGGGGAACGGGATAAGCCTAGTGTCAGAACATTGCGCTTGCAATTTGACGACCGGGTTCATTCCGTTTGAGGGGATTTTTCCCTGGAGTTAACACAGTGCTGACTCCACTCTCACCAAAAGTCCTTGGATGAGACTTTAAACCGAGTCTCCGTGTCCGAACGCACGCAGAACATCTTGCGCACACTTTAAATTCTGTTCCGCTTTTCGTAATAGTAAGCCATTGTGTGCCGATGGGAACAGATGACAAGATTGACAAAACTGCATACACACGGGGACTGTATGTAAAAAGCACATGAGTGCTTATTCCATTATCCTCGATAGAAAAGAACAAAAGAAAAAAAACAAACCTACCTTCCATGTAAGGACTATACATCAAAGATTTCGGACATTGAGAGAGATAGGTTCTGATCAAGTTTCACCATGATTAGTCGTTAAAGAATGCATAACAGAAAAAAAAAACATCATCATCGACAAACATGATTTTGTATTGCATATATATAGATTTTGTCCCATGGTACATGTACATTTTTTACGTTGGTGGAATGACAAATATAAAGATATACATATTTTTCGTCCCTCAACTTAAGAAAGAGGTTCACCTATGGTGAAATTTTATATAGTGACTGGCTCGTCATTAAGGTAGCTGTATTCCGACATCAGGATGGTACCTAAACACAACGCCATCCAGTGTGCATGCGATTTTTTTCTAAAACAAGATTGTTGTCCATTCCTACTGGCATGAAATAATAACAAACAACAACAACAACAACAATAATAATAATAATAATAATAATAATAATAATAATAATGATAATAATAATAAAACAATCATAAAATATTAATAACAGTAATAATGATAATAAAATATTGATAATAGTAATAATAGTAATAATGGTAAGAATGATAACAATGAGGTGTGGAATTTATCTGTGCCGAATCTTGTAAAGGAACAAATCAAAGCACTTACGTTCAAATCATCTATCTACACTCATGCAACCATCCATGAATCAAATAAACCAATATCAATATCACACTTCCACGCACACGCACGCAAGCACAGCATGCAGCATGCCTAGGCAGGTCGGTGAAGACAAAGGGGGGGGGGGGGGGGGGGGGGGGGGGGGCTGATAAAGAGTATGGAGAGATTATGAGGGGAAGATGTTAGGTAGGAAATAAATGGCCTAATCTTCTAATAAGTAGTGCAGGTTTTTAAGAGTCGATCCGATCTACTAAAAAACTATCATACTTTGGCAAGGGGAAGAAAAGAAGACAGTGACATAAATGAGCATGGCCTAATGACTACCTTACCTGTTATTTCTGCAGGTAGGTAAAACCAGGCTGTACCGAGATGTCAGGCCTTGCTCTTAATGATCTGCAGTTGAGCTTCTTCTGTCGCCAAGACAAACATGAGGATGACGTCAGCTCTGTCCCCAAGAAGACCTTGACGGAATAATGGCCGCCCCGCTGCCGCCTTCTCTTGGCCCCGCTAATTGCCGGGCCGTGACGTGACAGCTCGCTTTGACGTCACTGGCTTAGAGTCTTCTTTTGTTCGTTGGTGTTTTATTCTTTTTCCTTTCTTTGCTTGTTTGTTTAGTTTCTTTTCTTTTTTCTGTCTCTGTCTGTCCGTCTGTTTTTCTTTCTTAATTTTTCTTTCTTTCTTTCTTTCTTTCTTTCTTTGTGTCTGTCTGTCTGTCTGTCTTTCTGTCTTTCTGTCTTTCTTTTCTCTCTTTTTTATCTTTATCTTTCTGACATTTTTATCTTTTTATCTTTTTATCTTTCTTTATTTTTTTCGTTATTCTCTTTTATCCATTTTCTTTATCCTGTTCTCAGAGACACTAGTGGCTAAAACCTTACATGCCCAAGAAAGTCCACAAAGTTCAGATCTATGATTTTGTGGCAATGAGATTTAATGTTATTCACAAGAAACATACTAAAACTACACGTATTTTTTAAGGTGTTGTCTATTTGATTTGTGAAAGCACTACTGCTGCAGCTGCTAATATGGATACTACGACTGTATGTGGAAAATTGACTGTAGGAAACAAAGTGATCTGTATCATAAAGAATCCATATTTTCTTTTGATCTGAAACTACGTATTTACTTCGTCGTCCATGATATTTTTGTTTCTACAGAAAAAAACAACATGTCTTCGCTCCGGGTTTTACCAGACTAATCACAGTCAGGGTACAGTGGTGACAGAAATGAAGGCCAAATGACATCTGCCACAACTGGGTGTGTTTCTGTGTTGATTTTGGTGGTTGGGCATTTAGCATTGCAAGCCCAGCATTTATCAGGAGTGTGGTGGATTGATGCCTCTCTGGCGTAGGAATATCACCTTGGAAAAGGAGAGAGAGAGACTTCAGATTTTTACTGTACATTAGAGAGAGAGAGAGAACAAATTTTTGAACAAATTTTTTGAACAAATTTTATTTTTCAGAGGGTAATAGATTAAGCGTTACAAGCTTTTTTACATCCAGCCCTCGAAAGAAAAGAAAAGAAAACAAAATAAATAAACTACAGTCTAATAGCAACAATGAAAGGAAAAATATACATAATGACATAGAAATGCATGGAAAGCAATACACACACATGCGCGCGCGCGCACACACGCACACACACACGCACACACACACATAAACACACACACACACACAAACAGGCACACGCATACACACACATCAAAAGGAAAAACCTAGAAAGAAAAAGAAAAATGAGATAGAGAGAGAGCGAGAGCGAGCGAGCGAGCGAGCGAGCGAGAGAGAGAGAGAGAGAGAGAGAGAGAGAGAGAGAGAGAGAGAGAGAGAGAGAGAGAGAGAGAGAGAGGAGAGAGAGATTAAATATATGTGGAAATGGTGAAAAAGAAATAATTAGGAATGCAACAGAAACTAACTGTACCCTCCGAGTAGAATGTTTATGAAATTGAGATTTCTTGTGGTTTGATCAAAACATTTGTGGTGAAAGCAATGTGACATTTTCATGAGTCATCAGAAAATCATACAACAGAATCTTAAATCTTGAAAATTTTGTTTCATCTTTCAGAACAGTAGGGAGTCTATTCCAAAACCAGCTCCCAGAGTATGTTAGACTTGATTTAAACAGAGTAATGGCTGGTAAAGGAAGGTTTATTTTATGTGAATGCCGACAGTTGTTTACGCTGAACATGCTGCTTAAGGAAGATGGGACATTACCATAAAGAATTTTGTGCATTAGTACACCTTTATTAAAGAGCAATCTTGTTTTGAGAGGAAGAATATTTACATTTTTGTAATCTGAAAATGTCAATGAAGATGACTTATCTACTATTATTTTGATAGCTCGTTTATGAATACTGATTAATGGTTTGAATAGGTTATTACTTGCTAAGTCCCATAGTGTAGACGCATAATCCAAAATAGACTGAATAAATGAATGAAAAAATATTTTCCTTGCATTCAGATTAAGAAGGTGTTTGATCTTATTTAATTGGTAGGTTTTGGAGGCAATTTTCTTTGTTAGATTACGTATGTGTACAGACCAAGACAAACTATTATCGATGGTTACTCCCAAAATTTTGTGGCTAGAAACTTCTTCAATTTTGAAGTTGTTGACATAAATAGAAGGTAAGTTCGTGTTTAGATTTTGACGTTTTTGTCTTGTTGAGAGAGAGAGAGAGAGAGAGAGAGAGAGAGAGAGAGAGAGGAGAGAGAGGAGAGAGAGAGAGAGAGAGAGAGAGAGAGACAGACAGACAGACAGACAGACAGACAGACGGACGGACGGACGGACAGACAGATCAACAAAAAAGCAGACAAAAATAGAGAAAGAGACAGACAGACACATACACTAAGAACAAACCGACTGACATGCGTAAATAGAGAAAAAGAAAAAACACACGAAAAAAAAGAAAACCAAATAGAATCACTGATTGAGCAGAAAGAAAGAAAAAATACCACACAAGAAAGAAGACAGGAAATGAAATGAAGGACGAAGAAGAAAGAACCACGGAGCCCCAACAAACGTTGATTTACGAAATTGTCTGCGCCAGTCTTTTTAACTGACAGGAGGAGATGCCCACACAAGAGGAGCAAATTCATTGTACAATCACTCAGAATTCTCTCTTCTTTTTTCTTCTCATCCAGACATTTTTGGGGCAGTTAAGCTACGCGGAAAACCCAGTAGACTCTTACGGTAATAATCCGGATGTTAAGAGTCGATGGTTTGAATCTTAGAGATAGCAGATTGGCGAAGAAACGACATTGCCGGTCTTTTATCAGTACAGCCTTGCTGGTGTCCTGCACTGCTTTGTGTACACACGCAGGCAGAAGGTCAAGTATGTACTATGTCTTGTGGAAATTTGAAACTATACGACACACACTGAAAAAAAATATTGACATTCAGTTACGAAGTTGTAAAGCATACGTGCGCACGCACGCACGCGTGCGCACGCACCCCCCCTCCCCCACGTCTGATATCACTATTCAGTGGAAGGACGTTAAAACTGAAGAAATAATCAACTTGTAACGCATTCAGTAAGGTGCTTCTTTGGATGGAAGATGCAATGTAGATCATGTGGCATTTGTTGCATGATGTGATACTTTTTTTCTTTCCAGAAATTTGAAGTGTCATACCATCACTCCCTCTCTTCATCTATATCTCAAATGCTCAATACTTAATGACGCCAAACAGTATACACAGAGTAGAAGCTATGAATAAGTGAAATTTATTGATAGTTTTGACATACAAAAATCTAGCTGGGAAAAAATAAAAACTCATATAGATATTTTTATTTCCTGGCAAAATTATGTTAAAAAAACCACTCTGATAGTAAAAGCAAATACACACGCAGGCAGGAAAAAAAAAAATGGGTGGCGCTGCTCTTGTGGCAACGCGCTCTCTCCGGGGAGAACAGTCCGAATTTCACGCAGAGAGATCTGCCGTGACAAAGTGGCATACATACAATTCAATATACAATACTAACTACAACATAACTACAATATACCATACAATATATGAAACAATATACAATACAATAGATATACCATACAATATATAAACATTATACAATATACCATACAATATGCAATACAATATACAATACAATATACAACACAGTATACAATACAATATACAATAAAATATACAACACAGTATACAATACAACATACAATACAATATACAACACAATATGCAATACAATATACAAAACAATATACAACACAATATACAATACACTATGCAATATAATGTAAAATACCATATACAACACAATTTTGAGTGTGATACCTGAATTTAGACAAAATCATTATTGAGATAAATAACCTACTACTGTGGTTACCGGTGTTGTTGCTACTGCTTGCTAAACACGGCAACAGATCCAATACCGTTATGCCATATCCACTCTTTTAAAAGCACAGTGACTGATACTAACATAACAGAGTTTCCAGGCAATTTACTGCCTCACTGATTTATCGATCCTTCAGCAAACACTGTGTGATTCTTCTGAGATTGTGTCTGTCTGTCTGTGTGGGTTTGTGTCTTCACGGTCAGAGACAGGACTGTGGTGATGAAGGACTGGACGACAGCTGACAAAACAACAGAACTGCTGTCTTTCACCTGATTGCTGCTTTGTGTTCTGGATAGTGCCCTGCTTTATCAGGACGATGATTTATTGGCGTTCTGCTGTGTGGTATAATAAACTGAAAGAAAGAAAGGATATATGTATATATATATAAATATATAATATATAAATATATAATATATAAATATATATATATATTATATATATATATATATACAACATACATACATACATAGGAAGAGAGAGAGAGAGAGAGAGAGAGAGAGAGAGAGAGAGAGAGAGAGAGAGAGAGAGAGAGAGAGAGGAGAGAGAGAGAGAGAGAGAGGAGAGAGAGAGAGGAGAGAGAGAGAGAGAGGAGAGAGAGAAGAGAGAGAGAGAGACGAGACACACACACAACACACACACACACACACACACACACACACACACACACACACACACACACACACACACACACACACACACACACACACACAGATTAGAGTCGAACAAGTAAGACAGACAGGGAGGAGCAGCACGGTAATTTAAAAGGCAGAGACCATGTCCAAGGAAATGAGTCAGGTGAAGGGAAAACCCTGGCAGACAGCCTGGTGAACCAGAACCAATGTACAGCAACCACACTGTCTGTGCCAGCCTTGCTCCAGACAGAAGGAAGGGGGGGGGGGGGGGGGGGGGGGGAGGAAAGTAAGGGAGAGGAAGAGCAAAGACTTCTGCTTTAACAGTGTATAATAGGCATCGTCAGTCTCGGAAGACTTTGGAGTTGCGCTCTTGGCTCTAGAGCACAAAGTCTGTGTAAGTAAGTATGGTGGGCAAGCTGTTACCCATGCAGCAACCCCCCCTCTCCACGTCGCCGGATTGATTCATTGGAAAGACAATCGTCGATACGAATGGTTCCAGTGCCGTCGTAGGAGCCGCCAGAACGTTGCCGTATAGACCCGCAACCCCGAACGGCCCTGGGGACTCCACTCCCTGACTTGTTTCTCAGGGATGGTGTCCTTACATGACACCTGTGTGCATGCTGGGTTTTTATTTTGCTGTCATCCGCTCCTACTGGCACACAATGGCCTGCTCTTCCGGAAGGTGGAACGGGTTTTTAACGAGTACGCAAGATGTTCTGCTTGCGTTCGCACAAGGGGCCTCAGTTTATAGTCTCATCCGAATGACTTTATATATTTTTTTTTATAAACAGTGACTGCAAATGAAT
The DNA here is from genome assembly GCA_030674155.1 of Stramonita haemastoma. Taxonomy (NCBI): domain Eukaryota; kingdom Metazoa; phylum Mollusca; class Gastropoda; order Neogastropoda; family Muricidae; genus Stramonita; species Stramonita haemastoma. Next base: position 63,821,447 of record CM060328.1, read on the forward strand.
GCCAGTGTGTAACATAGGAAGGGACTCACGATTAGTTGCTATGTTATAACATTCTGAAAAATCGCAGCATGGAAATGACGTGTTGTTACATGATGGAACTTGACTGAACACCACAGACAGACAGACAGACAGACAGACAGACAGACAGACAGACAGAGAGAGAGAGAGAGAGGGAGAGGAGAGGAGAGAGAGAGAGAGAGAGAGAGAGAGAGAGAGAGAGAGAGAGAGAGAGAGAGAGAGAGAGAGAGAGAGAGAGAGAGAGAGAGAGAGAGAGAGAGAGAGAGAGAGAGAGAGAGGTGTGTGTTTTTTTTTACCACTTGTATATTTGTTTGTTGGAGGCATGAGAGGGGTAATTCAAGAGTCCTTCAATAGCAAAAGTATGCCCTGTTTCAACTTGCTGACATTCAGTCTCTATGCCCCAGACTTCACTTGCATTCGTCAAGATTGGTTCAATTTGTGATTCAAATTTTTTCCAAAATAAATATGGGTCTGATGATGTTAACCTTTTTAGTAAAAGGTAAAGGTAAAGGTGTCCCATAACCTAGGCGGTCGCAGGGGAGCGAGGTATCAGAGACCTCAGCTTCTCTAGGGGCCAGCATATTGAAGGCGGCGCCCATCTCCTCTCCGTCGCTACTTTACCTTCCTGACCCTAAAGAGTGCAAGTACACATTTACAGCTGGGTGAACTGGGGGACTGTACTGAGGCCAAGGCGCGCAAACGGTCACCCATCCACTTGGTAACCACGCTCGATGCTGCTTTTTAGTGATCTCATATTTCTATTACCCCCCTCCTCCCCTTTCTACAAGCCTAGGCCAAAACACTGGTAAGGACAGAGTCAGAGAGACAGACACAGACAAGACAGTGAACAAAGAACTTTTCTTTTCGTTCCTCTGCTAGAGCTCCGAGGTTCCGCCGATGGTGAGACTTTTTGGGTTTGATGTTGATGTAGGGAGAGAGGGGGACGAAAGTGTAGGGGGTAGGTTGAGGGGTAGGGAGGGGATGGGGATACGTGGAAGACGAAAGTGGTAGCAGAGGGGCAGGGGGAGAGGAGTCATTTCCTATAGCTCCAGGATGAAAGACTGTCATTGTCCAGTCCCCTCGCTGCCTAGTTTGATTCCTCCTTTATGATTCAAGTCAAATGGCTTTTTTCTGGAAGATGTATTTAAACTTGACAAGACAGACAGACAGACAGACAGACAGACAGACAGAGAGAGAGAGAGAGAGAGAGAGAGAGGAGAGAGAGAGAGAGGAGAGAGAGAGAGAGAGAGAGAGAGAGAGGAGAGAGAGAGAGAGAGAGAGAGGGAGAGGAGAGAGGAGAGAGATGGAGAGAGAGAGAGAGATAGGAGAGAAGAGAGAAGACAGAGAAAGAGAGCAGAGAGAGACAAAGAGAGAGACAGAGACAAAGAGATAGAGACATAGAGATGCAAAGAGAGACAGACAGACAGAGATAGAGACAGAGAGACTGACAGATAGACAGACAGACAGACATACAGACAGAAAGAGACAGACAGACAGAGATATGGCAGAGACACATGTAGACTCAAAACACACTAGCTGCCACGCTGAAATGGAAAAAAGAGAAGAGAAAATATAAAAGACAAGCAATGATTGAGATGAAAGAAAGAAAGATAAAAATAATGAGAAAGAGACAGAATGAAATGAACACCCTCAGAAAAAGAATAACGACCCCAAACCAACGTTGATTCATGAAAGTGTCTGCATTAGGTTTTCTTTTTTTTAAGAAACAGGGAGATTCACACAGAAGAGGAGCTAACTCATCCCATATTCAGTCAGAATGATCTTCTCTTTCTGTGCTTGTGATGGCCGTTGAAGTAAGGTATATGGGCAAGGCAGAAGACTTCCATCATTCACGGTTCTATTAATTTTCTTCTCTCAAACGTTTAAATATCTTAGGGTCTTGGTAGGCAAAGAAGGAAGATTTTTTTAATGTAATCTCCCACATTACCCGTGTTCATGCTTTTGCGCGTGCGTGCGTACGTGCATGCATGCATGTGTGTGTGTGATTCTTTTCACACACACACACACACACACACCACACACACACACACACACACACACACACACACACACACACACACACACACACACATATATACAGAGGGTCAGTTATATTCGTGTTGTGAAAGCACGAAGGCATCCAGTACACACCCCTGGTTTCACTGAATACATTGAGAAATTAATGAAGTGATAAAGCTTTGCAGAGGTGATGTAACTTGTACCGCCTATTTTGCACGTCATAAAATTTTAGAAAACTGGAATGTGACATCAATCACCTCCCACCTTGCCAAATACTCGATACATAGTTATACTGTTTATCCAAATGTCTATACAGAGTGGGTATAATGAATAAGTAAAATGTCATCATCATTCACCACACAATTTTACAGGCAGGCAGTTAAAATCGAATGATATTTTCTTTTTTTTTGTCTTTAAAATGTTCAGTTTTCTTTGAATTTTTTAAAAAGTTATGCTTACTTTGCACATTTCCTTAAAAACTCACCTGGAAACAGAAACACTGTAACTGTGATAATAATATAGTCTGATAGTTTTTTTTCCTATATGTCCAGGACACTCCACCACGAAATGAATAGCTTAGCACCTGACCCACTTTTCCCCTAGGAGCCGTTTTAGGCAGGTGGAGGTCAAGTTGTCCATTTGAGATTTTGATTGATCATAGACAATCCCGTATTTCGGAACCACCTGATTATGATGTTATACGTATCAATTTCTCATTTTGTCATTTCCTGCAATATATCATTTCATGTTGTAATAACTTTTGATAGAATTGTCTGATTTTCAATCTGTTTTTTGTGTTGTTTATCCATTTCATTGAAAATAATAACATGCCAATAACTAAACATTGACCCCTGGTGCAATGCGCCACGTTATCTCAAACTGATATAACAGTACAGTTTTCACCATTCACATATCTGCCTTGCTATTTATCATCCTCATCACACCTGTTATCGCTACTCTCTCAATTTGTCGTAACAGGTACAAAGCCATCATGTGACATCAACCTTATTTATTCATTTATCTTTATTACTGATCACAGTGACTGATACTATCCAACACAACACAGTGTGGTGGCAATGTACTGCCTCAGGGATTCTCCCTGCCTTTTTCTCTGCCCTGTGTCTGTTTCTGAGAAGATGGTGTCTTTATGTGCTGCTTTGTGTCTGTGTTTCTGAAGAGATGGTGTCTTTATGTGCTGCTTTGTGTCTGTGTTTCTGAAGAGATGGTGTCTTTATGTGCTGCTTTGTGTCTGTGTTTCTGAAGAGATGGTGTCTTTATGTGCTGCTTTGTGTCTGTGTTTCTGAAGAGATGGTGTCTTTATGTGCTGCTTTGTGTCTGTGTTTCTGAAGAGATGGTGTCTTTATGTGCTGCTTTGTGTCTGTGTTTCTGAAGAGATGGTGTCTTTATGTGCTGCTTTGTGTCTGTGTTTCTGAAGAGATGGTGTCTTATGTCTGCTTGTGTCTGTGTTTCTGAAATGGTTGTCTTTATGTGCTGCTTTGTGTCATGTTTCTGAAGAGATGGTTTTCTTTATGTGCTGCTTTGTGTCGGTGTGTTTCTGAAGAGATGGTGTCTTTATGTGCTGCTTTGTGTCTGTGTTTCTGAAGAGATGGTGTCTTTATGTGCTGCTTTGTGTCTGTGTTTCTGAAGAGATGGTGTCTTTATGTGCTGCTTTGTGTCTGTGTTTCTGAAGAGATGGTGTCTTTATGTGCTGCTTTGTGTCTGTGTTTCTGAAGAGATGGTGTCTTTATGTGCTGCTTTGTGTCTCCACAGCTGAAGGGACAATCAGAGACACAGTGGTCCCAAATGGACGGTAGCTAACAACACACATAAACTGTTGTGTATCACCACACTGCTGTGTTGTGTTGTTAATATTGCGTTGATTTATCAGGCGATAATTTTTTATTTTATTGGTATTTTGCAGTGTAGTGAAATAAAGTAATGGAAATATAGAAAAATAAGTACAGAACAGCAGAAGAATTTGTAGAATTTGAAAAAGAGAAGAAGAAGAAGAAGAAGAAGAAGAGAGAAGAAGAAGAAGAAGAAGAAGAAGAAGAAGACAGACAGACAGACAGACAGACAGACAGAGAGACAGAGAGAAAGACAGAGACACAGACAGACCGAGACAGACAAGGACAGACAGAGGAAGACAGAGACAGAGACACACACACAGATTAGAGTCGAAAACGAAATGAAAAAGACAGAGAGGAGGAGCAGGGTAATTTAAAAGGCAGAGACCATGTCCAAGGAAATGAGTCAGGTGAAGGGACAACCCTGGCAGACAGCCTGCTGAACCAGAACCAATGTACAGCAACCACACTGTCTGTGCCAGCCTTCCTCCAGACAGAGGAGAGGAGGGGGGAGGGGTAAGAGAGGAGAAGGGCAGGGCAAACAACTCTGTCCTCACAGTGACTGTGCTGGTAATACCTTTTGGGTAAGACAGCAGCATACACAGAAAAAGGAAGTCGTTTTCATTAGGACAGGATGGCACTAAACCTGCATGTAATTGTTGCGCCCTTTCATTTAAAAAGAAAAAAAAATAGAAAAGGAAAGAACAATCTTTTGCCCCCATCCCCCTACCTCCTTCATTCGTGGGGACGGGATAGCCTAGTGGTCAGAACATTGCGCCAGCAATCTAACGGCCCGGGTTCCAATCCCGTTCAAGGGGATGTTTTCCCTTGGAGTTAACATCAGTGCCGACTCCACTTCCCCTAAAAGTCCTTTGGATGAGACTATAAACCGAGGTCCGTGTGCGAACTCACGCAGAACATCTTGCACACATGTTAAAACCTGTTCCGCCTTTTGAAAGAATACGCCATTCTGTGCTGGTGGGAACGGATGACAAAATTGACAAAACCGCATACACACGGGGACTGGATGTAAAAAAAGCACATAAGTGCTAATCCTCGATATGCAAGAATAATTAAATAAATGTAAAATGCGCTGGAATGAAGAAATGGAGCACAAAGCAGATGTGGATGTAGACCACCCAGCACGATCCTTTCTAATTACAGCAAGAGCAGTGCTTACATAATTAGGCCTCATCACAAGAGGCTCCCTACTTGGGCTTGAGCATGTAACAGGCTTCCTCACGTTTTCATTCATTCTTGTATTACTACTCATGCATTTGAAGATCATGCCGATATGTTAGCATCAAAGAAAAAAAAAAGAAAAAAGACATTCTGGTTCATAGACTACATTAATTAAAAGTATGCAGGCAGTAAACAAAAAATGCCGAATGTTTGTTAAAAGAGCAGACACAGTAGCAAAAAGATGGGAAAATAAGCACTGAGAAAATGTAACCCAGTTGCCAACTAACTCCATCTCCAGCTCTGCTGATGATTAGTATTTTCGGGCATCCCTGGTCAGCAGTTCATTTACCTGAGATCTAGCATCATCTTTTCCTGAAGATGGAGTGCAGCTACCTGTATCGTGGGCAAAAACCAATCACATAAAAGATGGAAAGAAAATCATCATCGGTGAACCTAGGAGATCTAGCATGACCTGAAGTGGTAAACACTACAATGCAGCAGCCGGGCAATGTGCATAGGCTTTCTTGTTGTACACTGTGTCTGAAATAGTAGTTGGCCAGTTAACACGACGGAAATCTGTTTTTATTAAAACCTGTCTCATTGTATGACCATAAGTCCACTCACATGTTTTTCTATCTGTTTGGGTTGTGTGCATTCTTGCAGCAGTGTGTTTTCATACATCAGACTTGTGGGTGCTCTTTATACTGTGATGGGTGCATGCTGGTGTTCAGAACCTGTGTTGTGCTATATGCATATCTTTGATATTATTTTTACATATTTAGTTTTTTTAATATAATTTATGGCTTGTAACCTATTGGAGTTTCTCTGTTTTAGAGCTAATAAAGTATTTTGAATTTGAATTTGAACTGAATTATATTCTCATTAGAATATGAAACGATGGACCAAAAACATCTTTATCTGTCTGAAGCACTTTCTACTCTTTTAATACCTCCTTTTGGAACAGACAAGAGATGTAAAGAGCAGCAAAGGAGAAATACACAGAAAAGAGATGTAAAGAGCAGCAACAGGAGAAATACACAGAAAAGAGATGTAAAGAGAAATAGACAGAAACGAGGTGTAAAGAGCAGCAACAGGAGAAATAGACAGAAACGAGGTGTAAAGAGAAATAGACAGAAACGAGGTGTAAAGAGAAATAGACAGAAACGAGGTGCAAAGAGAAATAGACAGAAACGAGGTGTAAAGAGCAGCAACAGGAGAAATAGACAGAAACGAGGTGCAAAGAGAAATAGACAGAAACGAGGTGTAAAGAGCAGCAACAGGAGAAATAGACAGAAACGAGGTGTAAAGAGAAATAGACAGAAACGAGGTGTAAAGAGCGGCAACAGGAGAAATAGACAGAAACGAGGTGTAAAGAGCAGCAACAGGAGAAATAATCCAAGCCCTCCAGTACAGCCGCCCCTGTACAGATGCCACCAGTGCTATGCTCCGACTCTCAGGAAGACACACAGTCCCGCACAAGGCGGTTCTTCCCGCCACACCCTCGTCAGGGCTGGAGTGTTAGCACAAGAGAGGCAGAGGATGCTGAGTCCACGCTGAAAGCCTCCGTGAAAGGAGAGAGGAGCAAGGTAAACAGTGTGTCTGTCTGCCCAGTCTCCTGTCCTTACCTCGCTCTGTCAGACTGCTGGCCTCACTTCAAGGTACTGCACTGCACTGGTAGCATTCAGCGTCTTCACCTATTTCCGTGGATCCTCACACAGCAGAGGACGATAATGGTACCTGAGAATGTACACTGAGAGAGAGAGAGTAGAGAGAGAGAGAGAGAGAGAGAGAGAGAGAGAGAGAGATGAGAGAGAGAGAGAGAGAGAGAGAGAGAGAGAGAGAGAGAGAGAGACAGACAGACAGACAGACAGACAGACAGACAGACAGACAGACAGACAGACAGACAGACAGACAGACAGACAGACAGAGACAGACAGAGACAGAGACAGAGAGAGAGACAGAGAGAGAGAGAGTTCAGACTTCAGACTTCAGACCTCACACCTCAGACTTCAGACTTTAGACTTTTACTGTACATTGGCCATAGGCCACAATGCAAAAGAATGGTGGGAATACAGTGTGGGCTTATGACATAAGTATAATAAACATATTACTATCAACGTATATGTATATGAAATATTGTATCAGCAATATTAAAACAAGAAAGTTACATCAGATGTATATTATATGTTCATCACAAAACAATTCACGTGCATCATAATCAACAATGTTAGAAATATAGCATTTATCAATACAGGGATCCATTTTCTGAAAGTTATCTTATTTCCTCTTTTGGTTGGATTTGGATGAAACTATAAATCAAAGACACGTGTGCGAACGCACACAGAACATCTTGCGACACACAGCGAACATCTTGTGCACACGTTAAAAACACGTTCCACCTTTTGGAAAAGCAGGCCATTGTGTGCCGGTAGGAGCGAAGGACAACAAAATTAAAAAAAAAAAAACCAGCATGCACACAGGTGTCGTGTTTAGACACCATCCCTGAGGAAAAATCGGGGAGTTGGAGTCCCCAGGGCGGCTCGGGGCTGTATATGGCAACGTTCTGGCGGCTCCTGCAATGGCATTGGAGCCATGCGTATCACAGGACTGCCTTTTCAATTGACCATTCCAGCGACTTTGAGAAGGAGGGGGGGGGGGGGAGGTCTGCTGCATTGGTGACAGCTTGCCCTTCATACTTACTTATTGAGGCTTTGGGCTGTAGAGCGTAAAACGCAACTCCATGGTCTTCCGAGACAGACGGATGCCTGCTCTAGTTGCATGAAAAATACATCGTGACAAATTGTATCTATCAGCAGATACTGCAGCTTTGAGTAGTATGTGGAAAGAAAGTCTTGAAATCTTAAAGAAACTTATTTATCAAATCTCCATAGGCAGGACATAGGACAATTGAATAAAAAGTGTTCTTCATTCTCTATTGATTTTTTTATTTTGATTTTGATTTTGATTTGATTTTGATCTTGAGAGAGAGAGAGAGAGAGAGAGAGAGAGAGAGAGAGAGAGAGAGAGAGAGGAGAGAGAGAGAGACAGACAGACAGACAGACAGACAGACAGACAGACAGACAGACAGATAGACAGGGACAGAGACAGAGAGACAGAGACAGACAGAGAGAGACACAGACAGAGTCAGAGAGACAGAGACAGGCAGACAGACAGACAGACAAACAGAGTCATAGAGACAGAGACAGATAGACAAACAGACAGGCAGGCAGACCGAGACAGACACCGACACTGACACAGACACAGATTAAAAGTCACCTTGTGTGATGGTGTCGATAAAGCAGTTCCTGCTCCTCCCCTGTCTGCAGTGCAGGCTGCCTGTCCCAAAGTCACGAACAGCGAAAGGGCTAGAAAAGGGGGGTGGAGAGAGGTGCAGAGGATACATATATATATATATATATGATGAAAGCATACACACACACTCCCTCTATGCCTGTACAACAAATTGCATTATTACGAGAAAGGGACGTACAACAAAAAGGATGGCACTGTTCTTGTGGTGACACGCTCTTTCTTCCCTGGGAGAGGGCCGCTTGAGTTTCATACTAAGTTATTGGTTTAACTTATTTTAACTTCAGTTAAAGGGGTATGCATAAGATGTGAAGTAAGTTTGATAAAAATAATGCTTGAAATACTGCTTTTTATGCGAGAACCGATTATAATTTGATGGCGATCATTACGTTAACTGGACGACAAAATTACTCTGAATTCTATAACATTCCTTTAATTTGAGGGATCACTGTCAATCAGTCAACTAGTCCCCTGAACAAGATGGTCTTTGGGAAGAGAGGGAATGGGGGTGGGGGTGGGGCGAAGGAGATGGTAGTGGACTGTGTTCTGCAGGATGGTCTGTCTTGAATGTAACATGGTGAATAGCACAACTCTGCCTTGATGGTCCTTTCCACTCTGTCTTCATTAATGGCAGAATTATTGATATAAAAGGTAAAAGTAAAGGTGTTCCAATAACATATGATGTCATTGGAGAGCAAAAAGTTAGAGATCTCAGCTTCTCCAGGGGCCAGCATGTTGAGGATGGCGCCCATCTCCTCCTCCTCGCTGCTCTACGTTTCCTGACCCTGAAGAGGGCAGGTACCCGTTCACAGCTGAGTGAACTGGGGGACTTTACTGAAGCCAAGGCGCGCAAACGGTCACCCATCCAATAGGTAACCACGCTCAATACCGTTTACCTTTAGATAGGGGAGAGCGAGTGCTCTGACCACTGAGCTGTACAAAACTCTGAACTGTTTACAAATATCTGATAATACTTAACGATTAGCATTTCTAGAACGATCTCTACATATTCCCGAAATGGGAATTCAGCTCCCTTAATGGTTGGCAACATTTATAGCATATGCTCAATCTCACCAGTGGTAAACCCTAGAGCTCTAGCGGAAAACGAAAAAAACAAACCAACCCAAACTATGACTCGTGGCAGCTTCAAGCTAATGAGCATGACGATGTTGTTGTATTCCGTAAGTCATGCTTTATTTATTGGTCTTACTGTCATTCATAAGAAGGGGGGGGGGGGGGGATAGGGCCATACTCTATTCTGGTATGTTTTTAACTTCGTTGTAGAAAGCTACAAATTCAAAATGTGATAGCTGGCTTAACTTCTGTT
>CM060328.1:63833648-63838648 GCA_030674155.1 Stramonita haemastoma
CGTGAGTGAGTGTGAGTGTGTGTAAGACATTATCCGATTGAAAAAAATGTTATGCCTATTTTTTTGAAACATCTAGGATGTTTTATGTTTTTTTTTCTTATTTTTTAATTATAATTTTATTGGTAGTATGTCTCCCCTCCCCCCTCCAATAAGGATGCTAGTTTAAAAAAAAATTCCCCTCTTATCCAAATATATGATTTATATTACATGTACAATTTTTGATAGATAGTGTTGGATTGATGTTTTCGGTTGTTTATTTCATTTTGTTCTCTTGTTTGCTCCTTATCTACTAACGCTTTTCTTTTTTTCCATAATCAAAATCTTTTATTGTGACTTCTGATTTTTGTCTTCTGAAAGAGTGCATTTTATTACCTTATCATATATAGTGTCCTTTATTCTTGTGTGTTGTTTGGTACTGCGTAAAGTCTTATTGTTTAGTATATTTTCAACTTGATGTATCCCTGAAAAGGGCGGGGACTGGATGTAAAAAAGCACACGAGTGCTTATCTATTATCCTCGAATAAAAGACTTTGCCTTGCCTTGCCTTGCCTTGCCTTGCCTTGCCTTGCCTCTCTCTCTCTCTCTCTCTCTCTCTCTCTCTCTCTCTCTCTCTCTCTCTCTCTCTTCTCCTCTCTCTCTCTCTCTCTCTCTCTCTCTCTCTCTCTCTTGTAAAATAGTGTTTAGTTATAGGTAATAACTTTTTCACAACACAATTTGCGCTTACTGTTTTTAAATATATTTTATTGATATGCATTTTTGTGGGTCTATGTCTGCCTGTCTTGGAGGTTTATTGGTGAGATGAAAAGGATCTATTTACCGTTTTTATCATCATCATCATCATCATCATCATCATCATCATCATCATCATCATCATCATCATCATCTCTCTCTCTCTTCTCTCTCTCTCTCTCTCTCTCTCTCTCTCTCTCTCTCTCTCTCTCTCTCTCTCTCTCTCTCTCTCTCTAGGCCAGTGCACCACCTGATGATCACCCCCCCCCCTCTTCCTTCACCTTCCCGTTTTCAGTCGACCAGACCAGAGCAGACACGCCGTGTTTTCCTCCTCTCTCTCCTCCCTTCCTCCACCCTGCCTCCTTCACTCCCTCCCCCTCTCTCTCTTTCTCCTCACACGCACGCATGCACACACGCATACACCTCCTCTCCTACTATTTCTTCCTTCTCTCTGTCCCTTCTTCTCCCTCTCCTTCCTTCGCTCTCTCCCTCTTCCCTCCCCCCTCTCTCTCTCTCACACGCACACACCCAGCCTACAAAGTCCTATCGGCTGAATGAATAGCTAGGTCTTTCACATCGTTCAATGCCTACTAATGCTTTGGAGAAACTTGGAACCGAACTGCAAGTGAGACACGTTCCTTCCTCGGCACATTGTCTGTCTTCGCTGCCCCGTGACAAGAAAGAAGAAGAAAGAGAGAGAGAGAGAGAGAGCCTCTGCTTATTGAAGTTTTGAAGAGAAAAATCTGTCACAGTCGCCGAATAGAAAGTATGCTTATTTCTCCTGCGCCGATACATATCTTCCATTGAAGGCTTTGGCTTCGATAGTGACATGAATTTCTGTCGGTGATTTTCATTACATGTGGGATTATACTACTACCTGCGACACTGTGGGATGTGTTGCTCTTGAATGTGAAGGGTTTTCTTTCCTTTTTTGAGGTTTTTTTTCGTTTCTCCCCTCTCGGATATTCCAATGTGTTTGTTCTTGTGTGAGATTATTTTTGTGTGAGGTTGAGTTGAAATGTGAAGGATTTATGTTGTGCAGTGTCTGTGATGCTTATTTGTTTGGAACATACAACATGGTTCATATAGTGGAAATGTGTTGATTTTACAATAAATACACGCTTTTATTAACAAGTAAATAGCGATGTTGGATCGCATAATATCATAATCCGTTGTTGTTTTTTCCTGTGCTGTCTACGCTCAATGGCCAATACGGGTGTGGATACTATATGCACGTATTTCTCCCGGTGACTGTAAGAAGAGGGTAAGTACTTTGCTTTTTCTTCATGGTCATACTTTCTGTGTATTGTAGTTTCAATTATGGTGTGTATGTGTGTGTGTGTGTGTGTGTGTGTGTGTTGTGGTGTGTGTGTGTGGTGTGTGTGTGTGTGTGTGTTGTGTGGAGATGAGAGAGAGAGAGAGAGAGAGAGAGAGAGAGAGAGAGAGAGAGAGAGAGAGAGAGAGAGAGAGAGAGAGAGACAGAGAGAGACAGAGAGAGACAGAGAGAGACAGAGAGAGACAGAGAGAGAGACAGATAGAGAGACAGAGAGAGACAGAGAGAGACAGAGAGAGACAGAGAGAGAGAAAGAGTGAGAGAGAGAGAGAGAGAGAGAGAGAGAGAGAGAGAGAGAGAGAGAGAGAGAGAGAGAGAGAGAGAGAGAGAGAGAGAGGAGAGAGAGAGAGAAGAGAGAGAGAGAGAGAGAGAGAGAGAAGAGAGAGAGAGAGAGAGAGAGAGAGAGAGAGAAGAGAGAGAAGAGAGAGAGAGAAGAGAGAAGAGAGAGAGAAGAGAGAGAGAGACAGAGACAGAGAGAGACAGACGAGAGAGAGGAGAGACAGAGACAGAGAGAGAGAGTGAGAGAGAGAGACACAGAGGAGAGAGAGAGAGAGAGAGAGAGAGAGGAGAGAGAGAGGAGAGGAGAGAGAGAAAAGAGGAGAAGGAGAGAGTGTGTGTGTGTGGTGTGTGTGTGTGTGTGTGTGTGTGTGTGTGTGTGTGTGTGTGTGTGTGTGTGTGTGTGTGTGTGTGTGTGTGTGTGTGTTGGTCAGCTTTCTCTTCTTCTATTGTTGTTGGTTTTTGCCTCGATATTTCTTTTGTTTCATTGGTTTCTTTTTTGCTTGATGGGGTCTTCCTTTCATTATAACGTTCATGTTTTCTTCCACTTCTTTTTTCTTTCCTTACTCCTTTCTTTCTTTCCAAGTTTTGTTCATTCTATCGTTCGATAGTTATTTCTTTCTTTCTTGTAAAGGTTTATATGCTAACCAACGAATTCTGGCCTACCTACCTACCCACCTTCGTACCTACCTACCTACCTGCTTACCTACCTACCTACCTACCTACCTACCTACCTATCTACCTACCTACCAACCTACCTACCTACCTACCTACCTACCTACCTACCTACCTACCTACCTACCTACCCACCCGCCGACCCACCTTCGTACCTACCTACCTACCTGCTTACCTACCTACCTACCTACCTACCTACCTACCCATCTAACAACTTACCTACCTAACTGCACACCGATCTACCTACCTGATTATCTACCTAACAACATACATGCCTACCTACCTACCTACCTACCTATCTACCTACCTACCTACCTACCTATCTACCTACCTACCTACCTACCTACCTACCGACCGACCTACCTACCTACCTACCTATCTACCTACCTACCTACCTACCTACCTACCTACCTAACTACTTGGCTACCTATCTATCTACCTGCCTTCCTACTTACCTACCTACCTATCTACCTGCTTACCTGCCTGCCTACCTATTTATCTACGGACGGACGTACGGACGGACGTATGGACGTACGGACGGACGGACGTATGTACGTACGTATGTACGTATGTATGTATGTATGTATGTATGTATGTATGTATGTATGTATGTATGATGTATGTATGTATGTATGTATGTGATGTATGTATGTAGTATGTATGTAGTAGTAGGTAGTAGTAGTAGGTATGTAGGTATGTACGTATAGTATGTATATGTAGGTATGTAGTATGTAGTATGTAGTATGTATGTAGTATGTATGTATGTACGTATGTATGATGTAGTATGTATGTATGTATGTATGTATGTATGTATGTATGTATGTATGTATGTATGTTGATGTGTGATGTGTATGTATGTATGTATGTATGTATGTATGTATGTATGTATGTATGTATGTATGTATGTTATGTGTATGTAGTTGTATGTATGTATGTATGTATGTATGTATGTATGTATGTATGTATGTATGTATGTATGTATGTATGTATGTATGTATGTTGTATGTATGTATGTATGTATGTATGTATGTATGTATGTATGTATGTGTGTGTATGGTGATGTTGTATGTATGTATGTATGTTGTAGTATGTATGTATGTGTGTATGTATGTATGGTATGTTATGATTTTTATGTATGTATGTATGTAGTATGTTATGTATGTATGTATGTATGTATGTATGTATGAGTATGTATGTATGTATGTATGTATGTATGTATGTATGTATGTATGTATGTATGTATGTATGTATGTATGTAATGTATGTATGTATGTATGTATAGATGGATGCATGTATGTCTTCTACATCTGCATCTGCTTCTTCTTCTTCTTCTTCTTCTTCTGCTCCTCCTCCTCCTTCTCCTTTTCTTCTTTTTCTCCTTTCTGTCTTTCCGTCGTTCTGTCTGTCTTATCTTCTGATCTTTGTTCCTTTTTTCTTTTCTTATTTCCTCTTATTTCTGTCTGCCTATGTGACTGCGTGTCACTTTCTACTTCTGTGTATATTTGTCTGTCTGTTTGTTTGTCTGTCTGTTTGTCTGTCTGTCTGTCTGTCTGTCTTTCCATCTCCCTTTTTGAGATTTTTTTGTCATTCTGCGCACGACCACTAAAAGCTTCCAGAGTTTTAAGAACCGAGTAAATTAAACAAAACAAAACAGCAAAAAGCAGCGGACTCTGGACTGACGATCTTTTTCTTACATGGCTTGTTGTGGTTGGTCCCGTTGGCATTTGTGGCGAGGATTGTACAGGCCACCCAACAAAGAACAGCAAAGCGCACAACAAATCCTCTCTTTAAAAGTTGCTTCTTACATTCTGAAAACTTAAGCTTCAGTCGCTATGTGGAAGACGTTTTCTTCTTTTCACACCGGAATCAATGATCTGGCAGCAAATCCGCTTTTTGATTTTTATTTTTTGCATGATCTGTTTTGTCTGTTTGCCAGTCTGTCTGCTTTCTGTCTCCCCCCCCCTCTCTCTCACTCCTCTCTCTTCTC
>CM060328.1:63841148-63843648 GCA_030674155.1 Stramonita haemastoma
TGTGTTTGTGTGTGTGCGTGTAAATGTGTGTATGTGTGCATATTCAGGTGAGGGTGCCATTGTTTTTGATGGAATGGAGTGACGGCAGAGTGTTTGAGGGATGAAAGGAGTCTGGGTATTGAGGGAGAAAAGGAGTCTGGGTATTGAGGGAGAAAAGGAGTCTGGGTATTGAGGGATAAAAGGAGTCTGGGTATTGAGGGATGAAAGGAGTCTGGGTATTGAGGGATAAAAGGAGTCTGGGTATTGAGGGATAAAAGGAGTCTGGGTATTGAGGGATAAAAGGAGTCTGGGTATTGAGGGATGAAAGGAGTCTGGGTATTGAGGGATGAAAGGAGTCTGGGTATTGAGGGAGAAAAGGAGTCTGGGTATTGAGGGATGAAAGGAGTCTGGGTATTGAGGGATAAAAGGAGTCTGGGTATTGAGGGATAAAAGGAGTCTGGGTATTGAGGGATGAAAGGAGTCTGGGTATTGAGGGATGAAAGGAGTCTGGGTATTGAGGGAGAAAAGGAGTCTGGGTATTGAGGGAGAAAATGAGTCTGGGTATTGAGGGAGAAAAGGAGTCTGGGTATTGAGGGAGAAAAGGAGTCTGGGTATTGAGGGAGAAAAGGAGTCTGGGTATTGAGGGAGAAAAGGAGTCTGGGTATTGAGGGAGAAAAGGAGTCTGGGTATTGAGGGAGAAAAGGAGTCTGGGTATTGAGGGAGAAAAGGAGTCTGGGCATTGCTGTCTTCTCTGTCAGTGTACCTATCTACAGATTGAAGCAAGGTGTTTGGGGACACAGTCGTTCCCACTTTCATTTCGAATTGGTGTATGCTCATCTTTTCTTGTTACTTTAGTTTGGGAGACCCGCTTTTTCATATCTATATATTGAATCACACGCACGCGCACATGCATGCACGCACATACACTTACACACACATACACACAAAACACACACTTGCACACACACACAGACACACAGACACACTGACACACAGACACAGACACACAGACACACAGACACAGACACAGACATAGACACAGACAGACAGACAGACAGACAGACAGACAGACAGACACACACACACACACACACACACACACACACACACACACACACACACACACACACACACACACACACACACACACACACAGAGCCTGGGAAGGAAAACACGATGTTACATAAACTCCCACACAGTCTGCCTGTTTGGCACCTACACTCCAGCTCACTTGAATACACGCCTCAGTTTGCCGGAGAAGGGAATTGTCTGTAACTCTGTTTTTCATGTTGTGGAAATGGATCAGAGTGTAGAAATAAACGCACCTGCCGAAAAAGTTAGAAGTGCGTGTTTCTTCTTTTCTCCATTGAACGTTCAGACAGCAACTTCTGAGGCCCTGACCAATGCTGCCCTGTGCTGAAGGCCCTGACCAATGCTGCCCTGTGCTGAAGGCCCTGACCAATGCTGCCCTGTGCTGAAGGCCCTGACCAATGCTGCCCTGTGCTGAAGGCCCTGACCAATGCTGCCCTGTGCTGAAGGCCCTGACCAATGCTGCCCTGTGCTGAAGGCCCTGACCAATGCTGCCCTGTGCTGAAGGCCCTGACCAATGCTGCCCTGTGCTGAAGGCCCTGACCAATGCTGCCCTGTGCTGAAGGCCCTCCAGGGTCCAAAGAGCTTGTCCCTCATCGGCAGTTAGTAGGCCAGATATTGGCCTCAGGTTTGGGTGTGTTGGACAGGTATGGAGGAAGTATAGGTCTGATCCCCATTTGGGTTCAACCCCCCTCCCCGTCTCCATCCAGAATACCCTGAGTGGTCGTCTAGGTGATATTCTTTTGGATGTGACGATAAACCAAAGTTCTATGTGCACAACGCTTTCAGTGCATGTAAATGAACTCATGGCAACAACAGAGTTGTACCAGGCAAGATTTTGTAGAACAAATCATTCTGACATGGAAACAAGCACACACACAGACAGGTGGAGAAGGTGACAATAATGGGTAATTAATGCTGCTCTTGTGGCAATGCACGCTGTCCTGAGTAGAGCAGTCCAAATTATTTGCAGAGAAATCTGCATGGGATGGTTTAGATGAAAGGAACAGATAAATAAAATATATGAAAGATATAAAATGAATAACTAAACAACAACATAAAACAAACCCAAAAAGTATTTTTCATTTGCAAGACCCATTTCCCCACCAAAAAGGAGTTTGCATTCTCTTGCCAACAAGATGCCTTTTCCTGCATGTGGTGGTGCTGAGGCAATATACAGGAGTGCACTTTGCTTACACAGAAGGCGAGGTATTTGGAGGCAGGATGGCAGAGGGAGGGAGGGAGGAGGGAGGGAGGGAGGCAGGGAGGGAGGCAGGGAGGCAGGGAGGAGGAGGAGGGAGGCAGGGAGGCAGGCAGGGAGGGAGGCAGGGAGGGAGGCAGGGAGGAGGCAGGGAGGCAGGAGGAGGCAGGAGGGAGGGAGGCAGGGAGCAGGGAGGAGGCAGGGAGGCAGGGAGGGAGGCAGGGAAGGCAG
>CM060328.1:63853648-63863648 GCA_030674155.1 Stramonita haemastoma
AACGGAGGTTTTATTACTTTTTTTCTGATATCAGTGCCAGATGTAATCTTGCCAAAAAATGAGCAGTTCATCTAGTGAGAGAGATAAGAGGAAAGAAAAGTGCACTCATCAGAGGTAGAATCTAAATGTGTCCCTTAATGTATATTGCTTGCTGCAAGGAGTTTTTCCCATGTTGTTTATTTTAATCTTTATAAGTACATCTATAATCAAAGGTTTAGTCATTCAACCACGCAAGGAATGACTTGTATAATTACTTTGGATTGCAAACTCAAGACACTGTACTCTTTAGGGCTTAAAATCTAAAGGAGTCTCTAAATGCATAATACATTACGCACGTCGCAGGATTGCTACCTGATTTCTTCTCATAAAGTATATCAGACAATCAGTTTTTCAATTAACCAGCCAAACAAGCAAGTAAGCCAGCAAGCTAGCAAACAAGCAAGCAGCCAGCCACACACAGCCAACCCCACAACCAACCAACCACCAAACCAACCAACACCAACCAACCAACCAACCAACCAGCCAGCCAACCAACCAACCAACCAACCAACCAACCAACCAACCAACCAGCCACCAACCAACCCAACCACAACCAACCAACCAACCAACAACCAGCCAACCAACACAACCAACCAATCAATCAATCAATCAACCAACTGATCAATCAATCAACCGGGCTATTTGATTAGAGATTAGGAAGGGGGGACGAAACTGCATTATCAGATGTAATATCTAAATGAGTGTCTAAAAGCATAATGCCTGTTGCCCGAATTCTTCATGCTTTTTAGTGGTTTTTAGGGGGGGGGGGGGGTATGCTTTTCTTTATAAAGTATATGTGTCAGTTAATACGTCAATCGATCAGTTTATCTCTCAATAAATCAGTCAAGAAGTCGGTTTATCTCTTTGGGTATAGAGACGAATGGAACGGCTCTTATCAGGGGTGTTATCTAAATGTGTCTCCAATGAATATTGAGCTTGTCTGATTATTCTCTTCTTGCTGTTTCCTTTTTAGGGGCTCTGACAGAGTATAATCCTTACTCTCAACTCACTCACTCACTCAACCATCATCATCACTTCAACTCACTTCACTCACTCACTCACTCACTCACTGAATTTAATCAAATACCAATCGATCGTCAATAATCAATCAATCAATCATATCAATCAATCAATCAATAAATCAATCAATCAATCAACACAGTCAGTCAGTCAGTCAGTCAGTTTATCTTTTGGGAGAGGTCACGCGGAAGAAACTGCATACATCTGAGGTAGAATCTAAATATATTTTTCATGCATATTGCTTGTAACACAAATTCTATTTTTAAGTTTTCATACAGCATCTCGATCAGTCAACAATTAAATCATTCTTAATTTTTCCTCTCCTTGCCAATAAGGAAGAAAGAAGCTACACTCTTCTGGGCAGAATCTAAAATCTAGTTTTGTCTAAATGACTAAATTCCGGTCGAGGGGATTTTTCCTC
Source organism: Stramonita haemastoma (assembly GCA_030674155.1). Lineage (NCBI taxonomy): Eukaryota > Metazoa > Mollusca > Gastropoda > Neogastropoda > Muricidae > Stramonita > Stramonita haemastoma. The sequence goes on from CM060328.1 coordinate 63,855,129, forward strand.
TGGAGTTAACATCAGTGCTGATTCTACACCCCCCAAAAGTCTTTAGGATGAGACTAAAAATCGAGGCCCCGTGTGCGAACGCACGCAGAACATCTTGCGCACACGTTAAATCCTGTTCCGCTTTTCGTAAGAGTAGGCCATCGTGTGCCGGTGGGAACAGATGACATTTAAAAAACTGCATACACACCGGGGACTGGATGTAAAAAAGCATATGATTGCTTATTCCATTATCTTTGATATAAAAGAATAAATAAAAATAAAAATAAATAAAAAATAACTAATATTGCGTATCGAACAATTCCTTTTTGTTTCACTGTCTCTGGACTTATGTGTACTCAACCTTCAGTCAGAAACGGTATATCTGTGTGTGTGTGTGTGTGTGTGTGTTGTGTGTGTGTGTGTGTGTGTGTGTGTGTGTGTGTGGTGTGTGTGTGTGTGTGTGGTGTGTGTGTGTGTGTGTGTGTGTGTGTGTGTGTGTTTGAGTCAGAGTATTCCTCTCTCCCCCTTCTCTCCAAACGACACAACCAACAAAAACAAAAAAAAAGAAACAAAAACAACCCCTAAAAAATCCCCAACAGCGGTCAGAGTAAAAAAAAGGGTTTTGACATGAATATTGGAATGAGGGGTTGGTGGGAAGAGGGAAGGTGTATAAATAAAGTAAAAGTATGACATGAGTTAAGTAGATGATTTACTTGCACGGTTGATACCTAAACTGACTGCACAGTTGTGTATTCTCACCAACTGTAGACTGTATGGTCTCTTTTTCTACCCATCACCTCACCTCACCTCACCTTACCTCATCTCTCTCGTGGTCGAGTAAACCGTTGAGGCACACTGAAGATTTTGCAACCAGCTTCCTCCACTCATCGCGGTTAAGGTTTTCAGTTTTCCGTAGCGAGGTGATCCCCTCCAGGCCAGTCTGATGTTGTCTCCTCATCGTTTCCTCTGACACCTACTGACTTCAAAGCTGCTCCATTTTTTATTGTACACGTTGCATGCTGGAAATGTTCGTGTTTCCGTTACCCACGGCATTGACACAAACTACGGGATCTATAACGCGCATTATTTTGTGTTCTTCTGAAAGAAGGAAATTAAGACACTGGTAGGTCAGCGCTTGAAGTTGACCTGGGAGATTGAAAGATAAAATCCTCAAGCCTTAACTCGCCAGACGGTGCCCTCGAGATTTGAACCCACAAAGCGTCCTAAAACTGTTTGGGTTAAACAAAGAGCACTGTAATACTGTCTGCTCTATTCGTTTTTAATGATGGTGTACATACCCTGGAGGCCCGCATGAAATAACAGTGTACAGACACAAAGAGAGAGATTACACGAGGATTGTGCTGTCATGTTTTTCTGGTGTTAGCCCGAGCACATTTTTCTGCATTATATTTTTGTTGGTATTTCAACATTTTGCTCCATTTTGTTTTACAGTTAATGCATAATAGATTTGAAGTGATCGTGGTGATGGGGTAAAATAAAATAAACAGAAAACAAAACTCCCCTGCTGAATTAAAGTGATAGGTTTTGTTTCTGTGTACTTGTTTTGTTTGGTCACTGTATGTGTGTGTGTGTGTGTGTGTGTGTGTGTGTGTGTGTGTGTGTGTGTGTGTGTGTGTGTGTGTGTGTGTGTGTGTGTGTGTGTGTGTGTGTGTGTGTGTTTGTGCGAGCGATTCTTTTCTTCGATGGTAATGGAATAAGCATTCATGCTCACGTGCGTGAGTGATGGCACGTATATACATATATATATATATATATTATTATATATATATATATATATATACATTATTATATATACACATATTATTATATATACATACATATATATATATATACATATATGTATATATGATATATACTTTATATATGCAAATATATATATCTGTGTGTGAGTGTGTGTTGTGTGCACAAACACATAGACAGAGATGGAGAGACAGAGACAAAGCATAACACACACACATACAAAAAACAACACAGACACACAGGCACACAGGCACACAAAACACACACAGCACAGACTCAGACACAGACACAGACAAAGACACACACACACACACACACACACACACACACACACACACACACACACACAACATACACACACACATACACACACACACACACACAGTAAACCCCTTGTTGGGGGGTATAAAATCAAAGAAAAACATTTTCTTCAACAAACCCTTACCACACCACTCTACACCATCACTCTTAAAACAATGATGCTTCTTCACTCTGCCACCACACTGACGGAAACTGGACTGGATAGCAGAAGGAACTGTAGACAGGCAAATTGCACAGTACAGAGGCAAAGGCCCCCAGTTTTGAGGGGGTGGGAGAGAGACTGGCTGATGATAAAGAAGAAACGAGAGGTCGCAATGGAGGGCCTTTCATGATTGGGGGTGAAATCTTCCTGATTTGCCTATCAGCCACTGTCCTCTACTTTTCAATCTTCCTGTTACTTTTCAAAGACGAACAGAGATTAAGTGTCTTTGAAGACTCTTCCTGGCCGGGAAAGATGGAGGAGAAAGGAACGTGGGGTGGAGGGGGTGGGGGTTTGGGGGTTGGGTGGGTGGCTTGGGATAGGGGAGAGAGAGAGGGGGGGGGGAGGTGGAGGGATGGATATATATATATTATATATAATATATATATATATATATATAATACAGAGAGAGAGAGACAGAGTGAGAGAGACAGACAGAGACGGAGTCAGAGTCAGAGTCAGAGACAGAGAGAAAAGAGAGTGGGGGAAATGGAGGGGAAAAAGTCAAACAGTCAGAAGGACACAGGAGAAGAAGAATTTGTGGAGGCGGAAGTTAGTGATGATAAAAACCAAACAAAATAAAGAGGTAAAACAGAGAAAAAAAATAAGCACGAGGAAAAATTTGAAGAGGAAGAATTTGAAGAATTTGAAGAGGGAAGAATTTGAAGAATTTGAAGAGGAAGAATTTGAAGAATTTGAAGAATTTGAAGAGGGAAGAATTTGAAGAATTTGAAGAGGAAAAATTTGAAGAATTGAAGAGGAAAATTTGAAGAGTCGAAGAGAAGAATTTGAAGAGGAAGAATTTGAAGAATTTGAAGAGGAACAATTTGAAGAATTTGAAGAGGAAGAATTTGAAGAGGAAAATTTGAAGAATTTGAAGAGGAGTATTTGAAGAGTCTGAAGAGGAAGAATTTGAAGAGGAAGAATTGAAGAATTTGAAGAGGAACAATTTGAAGAATTTGAAGAGGAACAATTTGAAGAATTTGAAGAGGAAGAATTTAAAGAATTCTAAGAGAAGAGAAGAAGAGGAAGAATTTGAAGAAGGATGAGAAGAAGAAGAAGAAGAAGAAGAAGAAGAAGAAGAAGAAGAAGAAGAGAAGAAGAAGAAGAAGAAGAAGAGAAGAAGAAGAGAAGACGAACGAAGAAGAAGACGAAAAAAGAAGAAACATCATCATCATCATCAACAAAAACAACAAGAAAAACAACAATAACAACAACACTAATACCAAGAACAAAAACTAACAAACGAAAAGACAACTGTATACAGCATTAAGAACATAAACAAGAAGAAGACTAAGAAGGGCAAGAAGAAAAATAAAAACAAGAACAGGAAAAAGAACGGCAAGCAAAAGCAGGAAAAGCTGTCCACGATAAAGCTCCAAATAGCCCAAAGAAAGAACAACCAACAGCAAGAATACCGCTCCAAACACTGGGCTGATATGGCGAAGTTTATTCCATCGTTTTGACTTAGTTCAGGAAACAGCCTTTTATGCAAAGGGTTCTGCATTTACATGAAAATTTACATAAACATTTGCATGAACATTTACATGAATTTGATGATAGAATGGCATATTGACCAACAAAGCCCAAAACCCCAAAGAACAGAAGGGGCAGTGGGGATGTTTTGGCTTCACTAGCTACTGGTGTCCACTTCTTTCTGGCAAAACTGGTCTTTTGCTGGACCTGCCCTCTGACCTGTTTTTAAAGGTAGTGGATTGTGCAATCTTGCCTTCGCTGTGTGTGTGTGTGTGTGTGTGTGTGTGTGTGTGTGTGTGTGTGTGTGTGTGTGTGTGTGTGTGTGTGTTTGTGTTGTGTGTGTGTGTGTGGTGTGTGTGTGTGTGTGTGTGTGTGTGTGTGTGTGTGAGTGTGAGTGTGATGTGATGTGTGTGTGTGTTTATGTGTGTGTGTTTGTGTGTGTGTATGTGAGTGTGTGTGTATTTCTAGGGGAAAGTTTTTCAATACCACACACACATACACACGCACGCGCGCGCGCGCACGTGCGCGCGCACGCACACACACACACACACACACACACACACACACACACACCACGGCGCGCGCACACACACACATTATCGTCGAAATAAAAGAAAAAATATAATAAAAAGTAAACAACACACACACACACACACACACACACACACACACACACACACACACACACACACACACACACACACGCGCGAAAACTATCCCACTCCCTATCTGCAAGGACCCTTACAGACCCGTTCAGTGACTGTGCATGAAAATCTCAGACCTACTTGTGGGGAAAAGACTTTGAGAGAAATCGACTGACAAGGCCTAGTCTTTCTCAGCCAACTTGTCTGGGTAAGAGTTCTGTGATACTGAGTGACTGAGTGACTGACTGTGATTCCGACTGTGACAAGACAGGGTCTGCTGTCAGTGCTGGATATTGTCACTGTGGCAGAATGGAGCCAGACTTGGCCTATTCCTCCCTGCCGCTCCCTTTATGGGTGTGTGTCAATGCCGCTTTGTGTTCTCCCCTTGGACACTTTTTTTCTCTCTCGCTACGTATTTGGTTTATTGGGAGTGTACGTGTGAATTCCTTGTATGTGAATAGAAGGAATACTTTTTTTTAGGGGATGGGGGGGGGGGGGGGGGGGGGGGGGGGGGGGGGGCGTAGGGTTGTGTGTGTATTGGGGGGATGTGTGTAATGTGTATTGTGTGTGTGTGTGGGGAGAGGGGGTAGGGGTGAGGTGTGTGTAATGTGGTGTGTTGTAAGTATGTGTGTGTGTGTTTGTGTTTGTATGTGTGTGTGTGTGTGTGTGTGTGTGTGTGTGTGTGTGTGTGTGTGTGTGTGTGTGTGTGTGTGTGTGCGTGCGTGCGGATACTTGTATTCCTCTGTGGGTGCTTATTGTTGCTGCAAGCAAAGTAAAAAAACCCCTGTGTGTGCACGCGTGTGTGTGTGCGTGCGTGCATACATGCGTGCGTGCTTGTTTGTGCGTGCGTGCGTGCTTGCGCATTTGCGCGTGTGTATAGATCTTTTACTTAATTTGGTTTCATAACTTTTTTGAAGTAGAAATGATGTTCAAAATCGAAACTTCAGTTCCGTTTAAGAGTGGTTATTCTTGTAGTGTTGGTCAGGTGTGAGTGTATGTTGAAAGCGGTAATAGATGGCCTTTGGTTTCAGACTGGTCTTGGTGTGGAGATAGTGACCTGTCAGTGCATCTGTGATACTTTCCTTACTGGACACCTGGTGTGGATATCGTAGCAGTGTGTGTGTGTGTGTATTTCACAGCAACTTCTGTGAACTGGTAAGTGGAATTTACTTTTTTAAGGGGTAGTTCTGAAGGCTTATTATTTATTTATTTATTTATTTATTTGTGTGTGTATGTGTATGTGCGTGTGTGTGTGTGTGTGTGTGTGTTGTGTGTGTGTGTGTGTGTGTGTGTGTGTGTGTGTGTGTGTGTGTGTGTGTGTGTGTGTGTGTGTGTGGTGTGCGTTTGTTCTGAGTGTCTGTTGTGTGTATGGCTACCTTTATGATTGTTTGTTAGGAGTTGTCCTTTTTTGATATCTGTGTGTGATGATTTCCTTTTGTTTCATTTCGTTTCTTTTTTTATTATCGTTTTTTCCTTCTATCATTATTTCTTTCTTTCGTTCTCTCTTTCTTCCTCCAATCTGTCTCCTTAAATATTTTTTTTTACTAGTTATGCTGTCTTTATGTGTACTTTTTCTGTATGTGCTTTGGCTGACAGTGTATTGTGATATTTTTCTGTCATCAATGTTTTCTTGTTTACTGTCTTTTGATTACAATCTAGGTGAACCTCTATTTGTGAGATGATAAAGAATTTGAATTGAAATGAATTGAATTAAAATGATCTGTTTTTATTTCTGTCATTCATTCATCCTTTGGTTTTCCCTCATTTTTTTCTTTATCTCCTTTTTACTCCTTTTCATTTTTCTGCTGTCTTTTGCTATTTTTTCCTATTCTACATATTCCCTTTTCCTCTTTTCTTTGGTCCCTCTCTTTCTCTCGCTCTGTCTCTGTCGGTCTGTCTGCAACTGCCTATTTATTCATTTTCTTGCTTTTTTTGACTCATTCCTTCCTTCCCTTCATTCTATCATTCATTCATTCATTCATTCATTCATTCTCCGCTGCAGTGTATGGCTTTGCTTCTCCTGAACTGTTCATGCTCTCAGTTTCTTTTTTTAATCTTTGTCTCTCTGTCTGTCTCTCTGCCTTTGTCCTCTTTGTCTCTCCATCTCTGTCTGTCTGTCTCTCTGTATGTGTCTGTTGTGTTGTGTGTTTGTGTGTATACATATGTATGTGTGCGTGCGTGTGTATGTGTGCGTGTGCGTGCGCGTGTGTGTTGTGCGTGTGCATGTGTGCTTGCGTGTGTGTGTGTGTGTGTGTGTGTGTGTGTGTGTGTGTGTGGTGTGTGTGTGGTGTTGTGTGTGTGTGTGTGTGTGTGTGTGAGAACAGATGACAAAATTCACAAAACTGCATACATACGGGACTTGATGTAAAAAAAGCACCTGAGTGCTTATTTCATTATCCTCGATATAAAAGAATAAATGGATAAATAAATAAATACATAGATAAATAAATAATAATGAATTTTTTAAAATATTATACTTCAAAATGTGGGGCGGGGTAGCCTAGTGGTTAGCATATTGCATTTGCGATCTGACGGCCTGGGTTTGAGCCACCCCCGAATCCCCCAAATGAGGGGATTTCTTCCCTAGAGCACCAACTCCACTCCCCCAAATATCGTCAGATGAGACTAGAAACCGACGTCCCGTGTGAAGACGCACGCAGAACATCTTGCCCACACTTTAAAATCCATTTGAACTTTCGGACGATTTGGCCATTTAGTGCTGGTAGCAACGTATGACTGACTGAAGAAGGCTAAACTGCATGCACACTGATGTCGTGTTTACACACCATTCCCGAAGACGAAGTGTGGCTACCTCAATAGTGGGTACAAATTGGTTACAAACTTTAAAATTTCACCAATGGTGCCCCCCCCCCCCCCCCACACACACACACACATACACTTTCCAAATCACAATTTTTAAAGAACGAAACTTGGCTGCACTCTTGGTTGTAGAATCCCATTGAGGAGCAGAAAATCAACTGCTGATTGCAGTGGCAGACCTCCATCCCCCCTCCCCCTATCTCTGACCACCACCTGACTATTCCGTTTCCCAGTCCGCTCTGGTGGGAAAGGGGGAGGCAGGTTGTGGAGATACAAGGTCTAATTTCCCTGTCACTGGCAGTTACTGGGATTCCCAGAATGCAAAGCCAGTACAGGTGACTTCGATTTTTGTGGGCACGCATTTTGTTTTTCATTTGTCGAGGGATCTGTGCAGCTTTCTCCACCCCCTCTCTGCACGGAGATAGCATCTGACACGATGGTAGTTTCAGTCTGCTGGAGAGAGGCTGCCTCTCAAACTCGTTAGGGGGTTCAGATCGAGCAGTTTGTGGAAGTAGAGTTAGGTAGGGTGCAGAGTTCATGAACTCTTCTCTCCGCAGCTCTTTTTCACCCCAGTCTTTGGGTTCGTTTGAACAGGAAATGGGAAAGGAATCAGGGGGCTGCACCCGTGTGACAAATTGATCGACAGGAACAGGGGAGAGAAACAGAGAGAGAGAGAGAGAGAGAGAGAGAGAGAGAGAGAGAGGAGAGAGAGAGAGAGAGAGAGGGAGGAGAGAGAGAGAGAAGAGAGAAGAGGAAAGAGAGAGAGAACGATAGTTAGACAAAAAGCAAGAAATGAAGAAAGAAAGAAGAAAAGAATATGGAAAAGAATAAACACGCGAATAACTAGCAGGCGAGATACAAATAAGAGAAAAATGAAAAGACAAAAAAAAAGAAAGAAAGCAAAAAAAGGGAAAAAGAAAGACACAAAAATGAAAAAAACATACATCAAAAAGAAAGAAAGACAAAAACAAACAAAAACGGACAAAATGAAAGACATAAAGAGAGGAAAGTGTATTAGGAAATGAAATTAATGGAAAATTTAAAGCAAAATCAAATAGATACATAAATCCATAAAAGGAAAGACCACGAACAAGGAAGGAAGACACATACAAACATCTATATACACACCATGGAAAAACACAATAAACCACAAAAAAGACCATGAAAGGTAAATATTGCATAGTATGTTCTAAGACCTGTACTGCTACCTTTATCTTTAACTTTATACCACCGCAGAGGTTCAAGTCAGCTTTAGTACAGTCTCCCAGTCCACCCATTTGTAAATTGTTACCTGCCTTTTAGGGTCATGGAAGGTAAAGC